>JAPYZP010004429.1:0-10265 GCA_030522985.1 Torymus sinensis
CTGAGAGGTAAGTCGGTGGTATATAAGGCTAATTACGCATCGCCTCTCTTTCGGCGTGCGCTTGCACCGATGCTAATCAAATTCTAATTTTAAAATGTTCACTGTACGCACGTTTCGATGATCGAAAATAGCTCGGCTGTAGCCTATGTATCGCCTCTTCTGCAGTCGGAATGAATTTTCGTGTACTCAGTGAGTAGGAGACGCGAAAAAACGTTTTACTGTAGGTATACGCTGCAAATTATAGAAATTCGTGTAAAAACGAATGCAATAGTCGTCAATTTATTCATCTAACGTTCAATAAAGCACAAAAAAGTGAATAAAACTCGCTGAAGTTGTATTAGTGAAAATTGCTCCACCCTATTTAATTAGTGGAAAAAACTACTAATTTATTCGTGAATAATTCACTACTAATATATTAGTAGTTTTTTTTCCAAACTACTAATGCCATAGTGAATATTCACTAATAAATTAGTAGTGTTTTCCCATTAATTGAATAGGTGGAGCAATTTTCACTAATTCAACTTTAGAGAGTATATAACAAAATTTAAATGTTATTAAACACACTTGATTTTGTAAAATTTAATACATATTACTATGCTATAATAATATGGTTTAAGGCTTCATAATGATTAGGCAAATTTGAAAGCACTTATAAAAACTACTTAGCGGCGTAATTGTTCCTTATAAATATAGTAATTTTAATGTAACGAGCACTGTTTTTCCTTATTATAATGATCGCATCCTTTTTTTTTATCAAATATAACACTTTTTAATTATACTAAAAAACTTTACAATAACGATATATTGAATCCCACAAAATTATAAATCAGCAGCACCGCGGCGCACTACTAAATCCTCCACACCAAATATCAAAACTAAACGATCCACCTAAACAGCCAATTTACGTCCCTACATAACTGTAATACCCTTCGGCCCGAACCATCCGCAACCCATACCGTACAATACAACCGCGCTCGCTCTGGTCAGCCAAAAAAGAACCCAAGTCTCCGCGCTCCGCCGGGCGCGCCGATCGCGGCCACTTTACGCCTCAATCTAACCATCCATCCATCTCTCTCTCTCTCTCCTCGCTCTGTGCGCGCGTGCGGTGCGGTATAAGCACAGTGCGCGCTTCGAAAAGTCGCGCGCGCACTGCCTCCGCCGGCGTCGCCGCGTGCGCGCCTCTCTCTCTCTGCTGTCTGCTGTGTTTGTGCGCGCGCGCCGAGTTTGTAATAATGCGCGCTCCGCGGATCGGTATACCAGTGGCGAGTGTGTGCGCGTGTAAATCGAAGTGATTTTCCGGCGTGCCGTGCAGAGCAGCTCTCAAAATAAAAAAAGAAATCGCCTCGCCGGCGAACCTGTTGCCAGCGTACAAACAGACAGCCGAGAACTGGGGGAAAAAAAACGGCCAGGATAAGATAGGTAACCGATCGCGGGCGTAAATCACGTCTTCAAACACGCGTGTCTTCGCACCTCGGCAGCGCAGCGGCAGCAGCGGGAGAGATAAGCGAGCGAGCGCCGTTTTGATCCACGCATATGTATATATATATATACGTAGGTATATACACACACGAAGAGAGAGAGAGAGACAGAGAGAGATAAGACAGCCAGTGTACGTGTGGAGGTGGCGAACGAACGAGCGAGGCATCGGTAGCGTACAAGAAAGAAAGAGAGAGAGAAGAATACATACAGCCGTATATACACGCGCGCCTCCTTTTCTTCCTCGAGCCGCCGGGCACGCAGATGCAGAGCGAGCGGTGACGGCGAGGCGCTCGGTTCGCTTCTTCTTCCACTCGCCCGCGCGTGTGTATATCTCTGTGGCTGTGTGCGCGTGTGTATGGGCTGCGCGTTCAACACTGCGGCTGTGTGTATTAACAGTAACACGGAGTTCGGTGGCAACAAGAGTGATCAGTGTACCTCCCAACCGCTTCCTATACAACGCCAGTGGTGTCAAACAAAACTAAAAAGAAGTGTTATACTTGTTCCTAAACCGTTCGGCAAACGAATATATACCCCGGCTTCTAGTTCCACCGCAAACGAAAAAAAGAAAACGAATCTAAGTCACTAGAGTAGCGTCTAAAGAAGACATCAGAGCCGCTTCCTTTGACTTCGCGAGAGCAAGAAGAAGAAGCTGCAACGAGTCAAGTGCCTGAATTACGGCCGATCAGTGCACCGCTGCCATTGAGGAACTACTGCTCTCCGCTCACTCTCGTTGCGCAAAGTGCAAAGCGCGGTGTCTCCGCTCTCCCAGTGCTGTGCGCGCGCCTGACATTCGCGGAATCAACGCGGCCGCGGCAGGCGATGGAAAACGGCCTTTCCTTTCGCGCGCCTAATTAACGCGAGAGAGAGCGCGCGCGTTTCGGTGAGAAAACAAGAACGAACGAACCGAGCTCTCGTGTGCGTGTAATTCAATTGGAAAGAGAGCGAAGCAGAGAAGAAGAGAAGAGAAGAAGGTCGAGGATGGAACGAGGAGTAGCAGCAGTAGCGGCAGCAGTGCTGAATTGATTTGAACCGTCATCCACGACAAAACGAATTCATCAGCGACGGCGGCAGAGTGAGTGAGAGAGAGAGAGAGAGAGAGATCTTTCTCGAACGAGCTGCGCGCGCAAGCGCTGGGCTCTTTCAGTGTACATTGTTGTTTATAGCGCGCGGACCGCAGCCGACGACATGACACGCGCGCAACTCTAGTATTGTATATACATATATACACACACACATAGTGGACAGCCGTGTACACGAGGTTGAGCACGTGCGCGGGCACGCACGCGCATACCAGTGTAGTACTATCGGTTGTGTGTGTGTGCGTGTGTGTGTGTGTGTACCCACCCCCCGCCGATTCTAGTGTGAGTGAGTGCGGTGAAGAGAGAGGGACAGTTAGAGAAAAAATATGCCGGTGTTCAACATAATCGCAAGGAGATGCAAGGTAAGGGTTGCCCCGCGCGTTCGTTCGTTCCGGGATTCTTATAGCCGGGGAACGGCGTGTGCGGTGTTGATGACCTATATATATTGGACGCAGTGTTGAATAGATACGTTGAAATATAGGAACGCGAGATAATAAGAATTCGTATATTCCTTTCAATGTATTCTTCGCGTCCGCGATAATAGCCCTGATCATGCAAAAGTGGGAAGCTTTCGACGCTCGCGTGTGCGTGTAGGCAATTAGATAGATAAAAATTCTAATCACTGCCAAAGGCTCTGTGTTTTCTTTATTCCAATCGCTCGCCGCCGCCGTCGCCGCGCGTTTATAAATTTAGAAAAGCGTTTATTTATCGTTTAAACGCGGCAGGTAAACCGCACGCGCAATAGTCGCGGCCTTGTTCTTTATTTATTTCTCGGCTATGCGGCGGCGCTCGTTGCTAATGCAGGCGCTGTGAGCTCTTTTTTTTTTCTAAACACATAACGAAGAAATTTCTTTAATTCCATTCGCCGCGGGGCCTGTCCTGTTCAAAACAGAAGCGACGTTTTTTATGACGGAGAAAGTTCGATATCTAGATTGCAGACTGTGTACAATGGTATATATATATAATGCATAGGCGCGCGCGCTCGCTCGGCTATGAATGAAAGAAGTGGCCGTGTTTCGGTTCTCGGAAACACTCGCGGAGCGGATGGAACGGGGAACGTTGGAATGGTGTAGAGGGGGAAGGCTGCACACCCGAATATATATCTCCCATATAGACGCGCGACTTTATCGGCCTCGATTTTATCAACGCTTATAATCTGCGTGTTTGACGTTGATATTACACGCGTTCGCGTACTGTCCAAATAATCGCCTCTTATCGGAGATAAAGAAACATAGCTGAGGACTTGACTTCTAGACTCGCGCACGCGCGCACCTCTCTGTTAGCTTCGCAATCAGTATACGTGTATCGACATACATAAATATCGGCGCTATATACAGGAATTATTTAGGTCGGTTATCTCTGTTAATTATTTCGTCATAAAATATTTTATACATATTGTCACGGAGGATTCAATAAAGAACCTACGCAACAGTATATTCAAATTGGAAACTAAATAGTTATAGTATGAATTATAAACCCCGCGTTAACTGTCGAGCAACACAGCGACAATAGCGCCGATCGGCACAATTTTCCCGAAATCCATTAAGACGAATTACTAGCAGAGGGAGAGAATCTTCGACTTGGATTTCCCACAGTGCACTTAACCTTGCGATACAATACAATATACATGCGGGCGCGTAGAATTCCATATTGCTCGCTGCCTGCACATCACCCACACATATACGATTTCATTTCTTTCGATGTGCCATCGTCGTAGTCGTTGCGCGCTATATCGGGGCACTCTGTATTCATGGTGCTTCCATCAATTTTTATATTCCGAGCGTCTCTCCTACGGCCCCCCGTGCGCCCCTCGGGTGGGTCTATTGTTATTGCCCCGCGGCTGAATCATATTTCTTCTTCTTCTTCTTCTTCTTTTTTTTCGTTGCACATTGCGATAAGTAGAAAAGAGACGCGCGCGTGTTGAGGACCGAGGCTTGACGGTTTGAGGTTATGTAATTGAGGTAGAGTGAAAAGTGAGTGGTGTACTTAAATCATATTTCGGTCGTTTACCTGTGGGCGCTTCGGACATTCTCGATCACAATTTGTGGGTCTAAAGAGATTTTGTATTTTTTTGATGTGTTTAGCCAAAGATTATAGCGATTAAATATTATATATTTAATATTACAAAAATATAGAAAAGTATAAAAAGCAGCTAATTAAATGCAACAAGTATATGTTCAACCTTCAAGCCAATTGCGCGCTAAGAGCTTTCACTTTGGAATTTTTATTATATTATATATCGCATATATTTATTAACATTTTGTAATATTATTTAAGGAATAATAATTATCGATTCTGTAATACTATTTACATAATTGTTTAATTATCCTCAAGACATAATCTTTAGATGTAATACACGTAATCTGTAAAAATGACAAAGTCAACCGAAATATAATTCACGTTATAGCGCATGCGCGAAGAAGCCGCGCACAGCCGTCCTATTTTATAACACACACGGAACTATGCAAATCGGCAATTAATGTTACTTAAGTAATGCCTCGGCGGCTGCGACTGCGCGCAGAAAAACAGCAGCGTCGCGTACGTATAGCGGGCCAATCATCGGCTATATTTATATTTAGAGCAGCTTCCCTATTTATAAGGTTAATCACTCGTTACGCGCCGAGCAGCAACTGCCGTTCCTCCGTTTCATTCGCCGACGTGAATACCAATGAGAGCCGCGCATCTTTTTATCCCCGCGTGTATACTACTCTCGTTTTGTCGCGCGTGCACATTACTTCGTCAATTGTGCTTTTCGTGCGCGCGCGACTCTAATGGCCAGTTGTTGCCCCCTCGCCGGTTATATATACACGTACAATGGCGTGCGTTTAAAAAGCGTCCGATTCACGGGCTTTTATTACGGTTTCATTAAAAATGATTGACAAGGATCGATTAGGCGTAAGAGCCGGCGTACTGCACGCACGCTCACGGTGATGCAACAACGAATTCATCGAAATGTATGTAATACTATCGATCGCGGCGCGCGTCTTATCGCCGCGCATCCTTGAAAATCGGCGCTTGAGAAAAAAAATATATATATATATATATTAACTCGAATCAAGCAGAGCGCACGAGAATCCGCCTCTAAATCACGCAGCTCCTCGCTCTCGCGACACGTTTATTGCTCGGCCCCCCACTCTCCTCTCGCGCGCCCGATAAGATAATGCGCTCGCTCTCTTTTTTCATCATCACCATCCATCTCGGGAGATTTCGTATTAGCGGTGTCGCGTTACCTGCTTCTCTCTCGCTTTATTATTTACACGGTAGCTTTATCAGTCGTCGTCTCTCTTTTCCTCGCAGCGCGCGCGCACGCGACGATGTGCTGTTGACTCTCGTGTGTAGTTTCGCGAGCGTGTGTGTGTGTGTAATATGTGCGCGGAGGTAAATTGGAACGCGCTGAGCGCGGAGTCGTTTTACGCCTACTTGGTTGGAGAATAGAGGGAGGAGAGAGAGAGAGAGAAAAAAATCCGTCGAGTAAGGGTAAACACACACGTGTGTGAGCTTTATTTTAGCGAGCGAATTTAACGCTGCGGTTATCGTGTGTACGGTGACGCGAGTTTATGATGATTTAGGTCTCGTCGGCGAAACCTTTTCCATCGCACCTATAATAAAGTAGACGTTGCGAGAGGCTTGATTCGAAAGTATATAGGTGTCAATTGACAATAACCAAGTGCACACGTGTCTATTTTATCCAAGAATATAAATAAATGCACGTGTTTATTTAAATTTTAAGGCAGAATTCCGAACAATACTATGGAGGCTGTTTAGTAATAATAATTTCAGACAAAATTGATCTTAAATTATCGTCCGGGTGATTCACGTTATCCAACTGCCGCTATTTATACATATATTTATTCTGATTCGAAAACAACAAAATTTACCGTCGTTACACAATATTATCGTTACACAATCGTCGTCGTCCGTCGATGAATCGATTCCCCCTCCGCCTCGTCGCTCGCCATTTTCATAAATCAGTTCAGGTTGAATCAATCGCGCGCTCTGGCAATTCGTCACTGTACCTCCAAACGACGATAATTAGCGTTAACAATGATGTAGACTATACGACAGCCTCAACCTATTTTGCGAACCGTAAAAAAAAAAAGTTCTTTTTTTTCTCTCTCCAACTATAGTCATCGTAAAACCACACCGACGAGAAGCGGGATTTGAGAAATCATTGTTTTTCAGGGGAATACAAATTGCCAAATCAGTCGTTGGGGGAAGGAGAGAGAGAGCAGCTTCCAAAAAAGAGAAAATGCGAGTGCGCGCGCGGTCAGTGTACGGGATGTCACAATTTCGGGGCCACGTAACCGTAATTTCTACAATGACAGTGACAATGTACAGTGACGTGTATCCACTCGGAGTGAAAGAAAAACGGTTGTGTCCAACAAAATTTTGTCGTGAAATCGCTCTCGTTCTCTCTAAAATCGTTGTTTATATCCTCTTTATCTCTTTTATTTTTGCCACGTGGATCTTGTACATCTCCGTATTAAAAAACTTTCTATTTGAAAAAAAACAGCTATACTGAAAAACCTAATTTGAATTATACTTTCGGCAATCCCCATTTTACGAAATTATTTTTCACCTCAAAGGACAGATTGGCAATTGATTCAATCAATAACGGGCACAGCGCGAGCTCAATACCCATTGTACCCCACGATAATATCATTCCTAATCAGTAACGGACAAAAGTAAACAGCATCAAAATCCACTTCGTTAATATCTTCGTGTATATATACGCGCGCGCGCGCGATATCGGATCGACCGAATATTGAAATTAACACCGAAGCGTGCGAGAGAGCGCGACGCACAGAGACACGCACATAATTGCGCTAACGACGAAATTAATAAAGCTCAATCAAAGCCCCGTACATTCTAATGAGCGGCTGGCGCGCACATCTCAATTTCACCGAATTCTTCAGCACAATTCCAGCCAATTAACCGTCCCGCTCAAAGCCAGGATATATATACACGTCACTCTATATACACAAGCACCCATCGCGTGTGACGTAACTGGCTGCTGCTGCTGCTGTTTTTTCAAATTCTTCTTCTCTTTTTTTTTTAACGCGAAGGTCGCGCGGATGATAACCGAGCGTCCGTTCTAAATTGCATAAGTTCGATTTGTCGGATATACCCAGTGCCTTTTGTTTTCCTTTTGTTGGCTCTGCAGCCGGTTACGGTTATGATGGTGGTAACATGTATAGTAGCCGCGCGGCGATGGGAAAAGCGCGAGAAAAAATAGTGTTAGAAGTGCGCGCGGGTTCACGACCGGTTAACTGCGAGCAATTGAAAAAAATGATGAGTGTTGTGTGTGTGTGCTGTCACATCGGGCTTTTCGTTGGTGGCCTAGTTTACGGCGTTTAAGGACTACGCTTATAAAGACGAAATTAATCAGTGTTTATTTAAAAAATCATATTGACAAGAATAATACACAAAGGAATTATAAAGATACCGGTCCCATCTCATCGCGTAACTATAGATAAGAAATCGGCTTCTTCTCGATGAAAGAGAAAAAATCGACACCTCAATCACTTATCGCGAATCGGGTAATAAAAGTGCGCGTTGCGATTTTATGGCGACCGAAAGAGATTGGCATTGACGGCGCACGGAGCGGCTTTCAATTGAGCCGCGCGGCTAATATCAATTCGAATAAATTATATGCGGCGCGAAAATTTACACTGCGAGCGCCGCGCGGCTTGTAATAATTATGACGGCGATAAATCGGCTTGACAACTGTATTTTCGCGGCCACGCGCGACAAAACGAGTGAAATATAAATTAAACCGTAATTGTGGCTCGAATGATATAAATCGAGCTTACGTGTACGCGTGTGTATACATATATATACCCTCGGACTCGTTTCAATTACCTTTTTCCACCCGCATTCATACCATCTCTCTCTCGCTTTCCGAAACATTTCAAAATTTTATCCGGACGTTATATGAATGCACTTTTGTTCGGAATAATTATCTCATTATGGGAATAATTTAGCTCGCTGTTATATGATATACAGAGACGTATGGGCTCAAGCGCGTGCGTGCACATACATACAAAGCGATAATAAATTATTCGGGGTAATGCCTGGTGTACGCTGGATTTCCAGGAATGCGCGCTATGAATATCCACGTCGAACGCGCGCGCAGTGTTTTTAAAATAAATTCGTTATAAATCGGGGGGAGGGGGGGGCGTAACACTATATACAGATGATGCGAATGAATGCAGGTAGATCTCGGGTTACGATAAGGTCTGGCTGCGTGACGGGTATTGAGGGATCTATGTTGGTTGCACGTACAGTGTGATTCTGAATTATTATTGTGTGGATATATTAAACTTAATTGAATATATGTTTATGGTTGGTGTATTTAAAAAATGATAAACTATACATTAAAATTCGATCATTGGCTTACAACGAAAATATATTCATTGAAAAATTAATGAAAAGAAAATAAAGTAAAATTCATAAAAATAATTACAATCTTTTCCACTTCCAACAATAAACCCCCTCGAACTGTATACAATTACTCGAGGCTGCGCGGGTGCAGACTACTACTGGGATATACCCGCCGACTTTCCTAACTAACCTAACCTAAAAACGGGACGCGGACACAGAGCCATCCCATCATCTACCGGCCAACAACTTTCGCTCTCGAAAATTCGAGGGGAGGGAGGAGGAGGCCGACCCGCACTTTTCGAAAGGCACTTCCGGCCGAACTATTTTCCGGTAATGGGGCGCATCTCCCGCGCGGGACTAATCACTTCCGGCGGGGGCGGCGGGGCTGTGTAGAGCCGCCGCCGGCGCGAGAACCCTCGACTCGAAATTACGAAACGCGCACGCGCCGTAATACTCGAGAATATATGCGAGAGACGGAACGATCGCCGATGATATAGCGATGTGTCGCACTTTGGACGGCGGCGAGGGTTATATATTGAAAATTAAAATGCGGAGATGTGTGGTTCGCTTTTTTGTATTATGTTATTCATTGCGTGTATAAGAATGGAAAGATTGGGTTGCGTATAGAGTAATGGTATATGCGAATATTTTTTTTTAGTCAATTAACAAATTTTTTCGAAAAATGGATATTTGAGAAGATTTTCAATATTCACTACCGTAATATTACGAATTCGTGTGTATAACTTTCGAAGCTTCTACATGGAATATGAAATGCAGATTTTCGAAGCAATTAATAGAAGCCTTAAATTAATTCACCAGAAAATTGTTTTTTCAAAATTAAAAATATTGACCGATAAGTATACCGCAAAGTGGATAGAAATTAAAACAATAATTTTCATTCGGGTAAATGAAACAAAGTTACAGAAGTTTAGCAAACGTAAAAACGCAGTGTGCCATTCAAACCATCGCAGTGTATTCTGGTAACATTTGCAGAAGCGTTAGTCGTCGCGCAGATGTGACTTTATTATTTGGCTTGCGTACACTGCGCCACAATGCAAATAACAGCTCCATATAGCAGCACACTCAAAAGACAGTAAAAATTACACGGCACACATAATCTCATAACGCAAAAAAGAAGAAAAAAAAAATTATAACTCGCGCCGCGCCCGACTATTCCGCGCTTTAATTCATAATTTACGATTCGCGCCGCTTCAATGAAAGAAATACACGACAAAAAACAAATTCTCGCTCTCAACAACCACAGATTCACAAACCTTTTTGTCTCGTCCCCTCAACTGACGATTTCCGCCTAAAAAAAACGGG
>JAPYZP010004430.1:0-10262 GCA_030522985.1 Torymus sinensis
TGGAATGATACATCGCGGCAGGAATCGCGGGATTCGAAAATACGTTTCTGCGCATGCGCACATTTTTGGGTGGAACGAGAATTTTGGGTGGAACGAGAGTATACCGAAACGACCAGCACATTTGCAGCACCTTCAGTATTGCCGTTGGCCGCGGCATTGCCATTGGCTGCCGCATCGCCGTTGGCTCCGGCATTGACAACCACCGGCTCGATATTTTCGACGATCTGCGGGGCCGCATTGTTGTCAATCATCACATTATCATCGGCACCCGCCGGCTGTTCAACTTCGTCAATGTGATGGACGATGGGGCCTACTTCCTCGCGAGCAACACCGGCGTTTGCAATAATGATGGCAGGGGCGGGGGCTCGATTCTGCTCAGGCCGATGCATTTTTTTTCCTTTACGCGTTTCTGAAAATTAAACAAAATAAATTATTAAACAAAGGAAATAACTGTAAAAAACTGTTACTAACAGCAAATAATTCTTAAAAACTAAATTTAGTGTTATTAGAATCCCAAACAGCAGTCAGAAAACTTAACCTCATAAGACTGACATGATTGATTTTGGCCCCTCGATCTGTATAGCAGATCTGCTATATACATGTACAATCATGTCGGTCTTATAATTTTTAACTGGTTCAGTGCGGCGGTGACATTTTTATATAACAATACATTTCATTTTTTTTTTCAATATTTATATATACTTTTAATATATTTCTGTTTAAGCATAATAAATTAGTTTTCTGAAAGTCTATAAATGCGAAAAATTAATTAATTAAAAGAATTAACATTTTTAACTATTTTTTCTAACAATTAAAAGATAAATTTTAAAAATAATTCATGGTACAATATGTACCATGCCGCGCTTAACCTGTTGATTAAGTTACATAAACTACAATTGGGGAACAAAGATCGCTTCATTATTAGGTTACGAAGTTTCAAATAATAATTTTTTCTATATATACAAAGCAAAAGAGTGTTCCATAAATCGGAATACTGATAATTAATACTGATAATTAATTTTATAAGTACTTACTGGGCATTTCTCTTCTCTAGCTAAAACAATTTCCTTGAAAATTTGGTTCACGTACGTGATGTTGATCCTCCGACAGTCAGAAGGAAAGTGCTCGAATCTCCGGTGCGAAGTTTCCGTTACTCACTCTTAGTGTACCGAAGAAACTTTTCTTAGAAATCGAAGGTTTGATATATATAGTTACGAGCGATGTGAGCGCCAGAATAGCAAAAAGTAACTAGATATAAGTGATTGGACGCCATGAAATATTCAAATTACAAAATAGTTAATTTGTATAGAAGTTATTTGAACAAATAATTAAATTGAATAAAAGTAATTTAGCAACATTTCAAAGTATCGTGGGTGATATCAAATAATTATTGTTTGAAAGTAAATAATTTTTTTTTGGGAAAATAATCGGCTATGGCATTTTTTCGCACGAGTGTAAATATGACCGTTTCAAACGAGTCTCTTGACGAGAACTGACGTTGCAGCATCACTAATCACTACTTATCAAATAAGATTCAGGAATAGCTGATAGCAGTGTTCAACATCAGCATGGATAAAATTATATGATGCTAATTTCTTTTTAAAAATAAAAAATTTCATTATGTTATTTAACAGGTTGTTCAGTACGGTATAAGTCACATCTGACTCATGAAATTTGCCATACTTTAGATTGTTTTGAGAAAAAAAAACTTGTAAAACTTTTGCCCATAACGCTTTTCATATCAGATATAATAATACAATAACTAAAACTGAAAATATTTTCGACTCTTCTTTATTATTCTTTCTAAAGTGAATGTACTTTTTCTGATTCATTATCTACACTGAACCTGTTAATACAACTCTTAGGACATGTATATAAAATAATGTATTATTTGGTTTTCATGATTTTTATCATCTTTTTATTTGTCTAGAACTATAACTTTTCTGTGAAATTCAGCTTTAATTATGTGAAACTGTCAATTCTTAAGAAGTAAGTTTAAATTATAATTATAATGGGATTATATTAGAATTATAATAAATTTAAATATAACTAGGTATGTAGGAAAACAATTAGGAAAACAATTTAAATCGCATACTAAATTTAAATAAAAACAAAAAAATCACTAAAATTTATCTTGTAGATGTCTTTATTAGGTCAGCACTTTGGATGAATTTCAAAACTATAATGCCAATGGAGGATGACACGTCTAGTGCTGGTTTTTGTGCTATTTCGACGGTAAGTCTTTTTAATCTTAAAACCCTTAACTTCGTGTTCAAAAAATGAATAAACTTTACTTTCTATAATTGCAGGCATGTACACAGTATTTTGACATGGCAACTTGGATATGGACTCTATTGTTACGCCATGGACATGAAACTATTGCCTATTGGACGACCCTCTATTCGGTCTTACAATCCTATACGTCCCAGACGCAAAGTTAGTAATCTTAAATCTGATTTATTTTCAACATATTTAATCAGATACAAAAAAAAAACAATTTTTACAGCAGCAACGATTTAACTTCACTGTCGTCGACTATACTACGTTTTCTTCCAAATTACTGTGCCACGTTCGCCCTGCTTGCCGTTGTCATGATAGTCAACCCTGCTCTCTACATCTCCTCTACAAAACGTGGAGACGTAAAGTTTGCCATGACGACTGTCGTGTGCTGGATACCGAACTTGCTGAATGGAGTTTTACTGTGGACGCTGTGGTCCCACTTGCCAGTCAAAGTGATCATCACACTCTGGTATATCATGGTAAGAACCACATACATAATTACCCCTTAAAAGCTATTTACAGTGTTGATATGACAATCTTTAAAATCGAAACCAGGCGGTGACGAACCCCTTGCAGGCGTTCTTCAATGCCCTCGTGTACAAGCGATGGGACACGCTTGAGTGGTTTTACATTAAGCTGAAGCGACTGAAGGCGAATTACCTTGGGCACAGCGATCCGAACTCCAACGCGACGGAGTCGTCGCCACTTCTCAATGCTCGGTACAGGGTGACACCTCACACGAGCATCAACGGCTCATCATCACTGTAATACGACTGTGATACGTATCTCTCATTTATATAGCTGCTCGTGTAAGCATGAACAAAAGTCGAACAAATCGCTGTTGTACAAATTTGATATATACTAAGCTTAAAGGTGTGTCTGCAAGTGCTTGGAAACGAATAAGACTTAAGAAAAAAGAGAATTTATATAGAAGAAAATGTTGAGGTAAAAATGTTTGTAGAAATAAGAGAGAGAATTATATATAATATATTTTTATTCTCCCGAAACCAATTATGATCAAGATTTTTTACAAGTCATCTAGTTGTGTTACTTTACTGTTAAAAAGATAAGTTTACATGCTCATTACTATTGAAACCTCTACCATTTTTGTTGTCTTCATTAATCGTTAACACATCCTTGTCACTGTCATCATCATCATCTTTATTCTGTAGAAACAATTAATAAAACATTTTTATTATATGATAAATTAAGATTATTGTGTATTACAGATGAAGAGAAATTGTGTAGGAAAAATGACTATATTCAATAGTAACTGTGGGACAGAATCAAATTTCATGAAATTTACTACAATTTAAATTAAAATTTGTTATTATTTTGTAATTTTTATTATATAGCCATTTTTACTATATATTGTAGTAAATTTCATGAAAATTTTAGTCTGACCCATGGTTAATATAGTTATTTTTCCTACAAAATTTTTCTTTATGCAAAAAGGACTGATATGAAAAAACAATTAGTGCATGAATTTTGCATAAAACCAGATAAAGTTAAGCAATGTATTCAGAATAATCAATATTTGACTTACAGTTATACTTATGACGCTGTCTAAAGAATGAACATCCCTCATGGAAGCAATGGCTTGTATACTCTCATGATTTTCGGGATTATTTGCAGCTTTCTGAAGTTATGAGGTTATAATATTTTTCATTTTTTTCTGTAGTTGTAGTATCTGTTAACTTCTTAGATGAAATACTAAGTTTTGTTAACATTGAAGACACTTCTTTAGCTTCTAAGACTTGTTGCGCTTGATTCTAAGCAAAAAATGTACTTGTCATTAAACTGGTAAAATGACTTCTAGAATAATTATAAAATAATGTTATTTACCTGATAATTGATTGCATGTTCTGTAAGGCGTTGAAGTGTGTCACCTTCTGGTAAATGGACAGCAAACTTTTGAAGACTTACTAGAAGTTAAAAAATTGTTTCTAGACATGATGACATATGTGAACATTAACAACAAGGACACCAAAATTTAGTCGTCCGCGATGCCTGTTATTTTTTCCAATCTTTGTAAAATTCACAATGTAACATCTGGCCGAATTTCTATATCAATTTATATTAATTTGCAATTGAACTTTGCAGCTGAGCTAATACACTTTCTGCAGTTGACAGTGGATAAATATTCATTCTCTCTTCTAAAAGTCTTCCTAAATCTTGCCACGTTATAGATTTTGGGCTCTTCTTGAATGGACTTGACTTCATCTAACCATCGAAGGTGCTGTAATTTCTAATGGCATCAAAATTTATAGTTATATTAAATGTGAATCGGCAAATTTTTTATTATTTAATTGGGTTAGATTTTTACATACCTGTTTCAACCTTGTAAGTAGCAGTAATTCAATGCAAATGGAATCACCATATTCAATGCACTTTTCAAGTTACTCAAAGTCGTAATAAGCTTCTTGTGCTTCTAATTCTTCAGCATCTTCTTGTAATTGAAACATTTGATCTAAGATATATTTAAAATTGTCTGCTTCTTCGACCTCACAATAAAAATTTATAATGAATTGTGATTTCTTCATGAAATAATGTTAATTCTTCAACAGTAACTTTAAATTTACCATTAACAGTTTGCCTTGTTCGGTATTCTGTTTTGAAAATTACGGTACGCGAAGCGCACTTATAAAGAAGACTACAAATTAGAGTTTATTAAAAATACGAATACCTATAACGTAACCTTACTTTCGCACTGTCTCGGTTTTATAAACAGTGACTACAATGACGAAACACGGAACAACGTCTTTTTCAATGCTGCCAACTTTGATACTTACTTCTAAACGTGAAATTATTTTTCAGCCGAAACAACACAATACTTAATTATTCTCAGTAAAATTAACTTTAAATTCTAATAAAAAATGGTTAAATGAATTTTTTCAGAATTCTTTTTCCGACCATCGTCCTAGCTTCTTGTAAATTGCGAGCCATTCAATTTACTGAAAACCACGTACAAATGTCAATGTCAGAACGTGATGTCACGATACTGCCTATATCGAAGCATATAACGATATAACGTTCAATAGAGTTTTCTCAAAACTTACTCGATTCGAGAAGACTTGAGTTGAGGACGTAGCGTAGCCTCGTGCTTATATACGTCTACTAGGAATAAAAAAAAAAGAAGACTTGACTTGATAAGTGATTTTCCATTTAATTAACAATTTCGATAATTTGTTATATCCATAAGGATTATATTTTGTACATATTAAATCTTATCAATATATTTTACAAAAGCGAGGACGCTTTGTTGTTATTAAGTTGAGGTTATTTACTTTTGTAAAATGTCAAAGGCAAAAAAGAAAACAAAGTAAGTTTTATTTGATATTATCTACTCTCATTGTGTAATTAATTTGTCTGATGACTGTCTTTAAATTATTGTACTAGTTTTTATATTTTTTATAATAAGTTTGTTTAAAAAAAATGCTTTCTTTTACAGATCACCTGATCCATTTGTTCGGGCTGATTATGTTGGAGGAACGGAGGATATTGCTATAGATATCTTATCCAAGAAGGTTGATGAAGCTAAGCAAATGATAGCTCATTTACCAGCAAAGTACGAGCCTTATTCTATGCTCATGGTGAGTAATAATTCTAATCGTACAAAATGAAAATGCTCTTTCACAATAACGTACAAACTGAAAGGTTTTTAGTATTTCTGCCCAATAGCATATCTTTCGCTACCTTTAAAAATTGATTTGAATCTGTACACTAAATGCTTTTTGTAAGAGTCAGTATAGACTTAATTTTTCTTTAGTATCGATCCCTTCTATTTTAAGTATAAAGTTTCTAATAAAAGTTCAAGTAGTAAAAAGCTGCAAAAAATGCAAAAAATGAAAACTAATAATAAGAACAAAACTTGATATCACATTGGTTACTGGTTATATGAAATGACAGCTGTGCATGTTTAATTGTTTACAGTGAATTCATTTTGCATGCTCTATGCTCTATGCGCTATGCTCTATGAGCTGAGTACGTGTAGACTTCTCTGCTGATTGGTTCACTGATAAAGCTCAACCAATCAGCGGAGAAGTCTACACGTACTTAGCTCATAGCAATGTGGATTCGCTGTTGCACTGATGCTTGCAGACTTTTATATAACAAATATTTACATAACATATTTTATATTTCTCAAAAATCAAATCCATAAATTATATTATTTATTTTTTATCTTTATGTTAATGGTTAAAATATTATTTTTGGATTTTTTAAAGTATATATAGATATTTAGAGTAAGAATTTTGAATAGATTAAGAATAGAGATTTCAAAAAAAAAAAAAATTTGTAGAAATCAATACGATTATATAAATATGTATACAAGGGAAAAAATATAATATGAACAAAAAACCAAATGAAAAAAGCTTTTATCTGTGTTTTGTGTATAATATTCTTAAAATAAAAATAGATAATGCTTTAATACAAATTGAATCAACTTCGAAGAAAAAACGCTATTTATTGCCCACAGCTGTAGTATAAATAATATCTCCGTCGATTTTCCAGCAATTCTTTTCATTTTACATTTCACAAAAGATGGATGCTAATGTTCTGTAGTAGACTCGGAGGCTCGCGCGACTGTCATGATAAGTATTAGATATAGGTATACGCATATCAAGCGCTAGGTCAAGCGCTGTTGTTTAATGCCCGGGAGTGTCGAGCGGTTTTGCCATGATGCTCGACTGGTCTATACTAGTCCAGTAAACTAAGGGCTGAAATCCTAAAAACGATAGTCAAAAATGCAGCTTCCAAAAATGCCAGGGTCAACCCTAATTTGGTAAAAAAAACCACCCACGAAAACAGTTTTTCGCTTATAAGTGGCGAACGATGAGAGGTACCGTAAAAAGTCCGAAACAAAAGTTGTAGAGTGTGAAATTTTACACAAGAATGATCTCTCCCTTTTCTATTTTCTATAAAATTATAAGCTTTAGAAAAGCACACAGAAGTGGCAAACCGTGAGCGCGTCGGCCGCTCTGATTCGTGTCTCGTGGATGTGATGCCGCAACCGCTTGCTTGCCCGGCTGCCGCAGCCCCCGCGTATAGGCTTAAATAACGACACGTTGCGAGAATCTACAATAGAATTCATTTTTTTTCAATTAACGCATCTTTCAAAATTTTATTCATTACCTTTGACAGTTGTATAGATAATATCTTATTAAAAATAGAACTGCACATCATGGCTGAGACAAATAGAACGAGCTCTACCTTATCGACGTCTTCAAACGTATTGCATTCTTTTCAATTTAGAACCAATGTCTGGGGAAAAAGGCTTTTTATTGCCCTCACCAGTTACATTAATAATATTTAAATCGATTTTTCAGCAATTCTATTCATTATATTTTATAAAAGACAGGTTCAAAATTTTCGAATCGTCTTTTCGTAAGATCTATATATCTATATAATATATATAGTGAAAACTATATTATAGTGAAAATCAACTCTCTTTCAGCTTCCAAATTTTATAGCCAGGGTAAATTAACACAGGAATTTTGGCGCTGCTGAAATCGCTTGATCCCCAATAAGCTTTCGGGCGCTGGGTGAACTCGGAACCGCGGACGGGCACGACTTCATCGTATAAAAGTCGCTTTGTTCAGCACTTCCATAATCGTATGTCGTTAAAACAAATTGCATATGTATAAATAGATTTTTTTCTCGTTTTAATGACGCTATGATTTTTCCTCCAAAACACTTCCAACAGCTGGGAAATTAAGATTAAAAGATTCATAAAATGGATCTTGATCAAAATTTATTTTTAGATTAGCGGTGGTCTCTAAAACAAGTATCTACCAAGAAATTTGTCCTAACGGAATATTTGCGGAGGTGGGAATTTTTGTTCGTCATATTTCGAGCATTTTTCATATTTTACCATGATCTATCATTTGAAGGGCGGTTTTCCGGAAAAGTGATTTGGGCCAAAATTTATTTTTAGACTCGTGGTGGTCTCTCGAACACGAATCTACCAAGAAATTTTTTCTAACGGAATATTTGCTGGGTGGTAATTTTTCTTTCGTCGTTTTTTCGTGTATTTTCGATTTTTAGGAAGTTCTGTCGTCTCACTTACGGTTTTCCGGAAAAGCTATTTAGGCCAAAATTTATTTTTAACATACCCCATCGTACAGTGCGTACTTTATTCCCGCCGAAGCGGGAAAAAGGGCTACGTTCATTCCCTACCCCCAATCCAGTTCCCAGCGCAAAGCACTGTTTGAGGCGAGACTTCGGCTCAGGCACAAACAGTGCGTTGCGCTGGGAAACGAGAGTGAGGTTAGGGAATAAATATGCAGCATTTTTACCCTTTTCGGCGGAAATCGCGTACGAACTTTACGATAGTTGTGTTAAAAAGTTGTATATTGCAATCGTGAATATAGTGGGTTGTGCGAACCTGCGCGATTGTCGCCCTCGCTTCGCTCGTGCGACAACTCTCGCGCAGGGAGCACACAGGCCACTTTATTCCCTAGGTGCATAATACTATTTCAGACGCGTGGTGATCTCTTGAACAAGTATCTACCAACAAATTTTTCCTAGCAGAATATTTACGGAGGTAGAAATTTTTGTTCGTGATATTTCGAGCATTTTTCATATTTTACCATGATCTATCGTCTGAAGGGCGGTTTTCCGGAAAAGCGATTTACTTATGAGATAACGCCTTCTACGAACGGACTCCGAGATAAGGTCTTTTACGAGCGGATTCTCAGATAACGCCTTTTACGGGCAGATTCCGAGATAAGGTCTTACGAGCGGATTCTCAGATAACGCCTTTCTATTCGGAGGCGACGATATGTAGTTCTATAAATATAATATTATTACGCGAAGACAAGTGTCAAAATGTCAATTTATATATATTGAAACACTTCTTTTCTATGTATTTTTGAGGTTATTGTTTGTATATATAGTAACACTCAATAGCCAGTAAAGCTGCCACTTTACGCCACCATGGGCGCTTAGATCGATTCTCTTATCCCCTCCAACCGGATGCACGGAGCGAATACTGCGGCTGTACCTACAAGTTGTGAGGTGAACGACAATCGGAATAGAGTGGGGATAGCGGGAGGCGCATCAAAGTCCGGGCGGTCAGCGCGCAACGGCACAATCGGCAATACAGTCGGTAGTAAACGAACTCTGAGTCGGCGCGCATTCGACTGAATTCGGAGAATTAGACGGCCCGCAAGACTCGGCTGCGGACGACTACGACCTTATATATGGGATTCTCTGGTAGAAAAGCAGAAATCAAACAACGTATGTACACTGGGTATACTTCATGCGATGTACACCGTTTTAACTCGCACCCAATAATACGCTAAGGCTCATTAAACAATCAAAATACAAGACCTATACTTTTTCGGTTTTTCCTCCTCTTTCTAATGACGCTATTGTTTTTTCTCCGAAATTCTTTCATCCAGAGAAAAACTTTGAATTACACAACAATTTTCTACGTATCATTTTTCGTAAAAGATCATATATTAAAATTTTAAATAATAGTTTGTTTACTTTCTAATTTATTATATTTGAACTCATTTTAGTAGTTAATTTCTTGAATTTACATTTCGTTATCTTTCTATTAGATTATTATTCGAACTATTCTCATACTAACAATTGTTTCTGAAAACCTTCGCAAGTTTAACATAAACTTAAGAATTTCTTTCTTATTGTGAGGCAATAATCATCAGATTTCCAAACCTTGAACCTAAAGGAGTGCTTGTATAAAACAAAAGTGGAATTTCTTTATGATTCTTATAAGTGTTTCGCTTTGATATTTGTCCATCAGCTGGCTCACATCATTCCCCATAAGCACATTATCCCTGTCATGCCATTTTGCTGCCAATATTTTTTTTTTCTCTGTTTTGTTAATATAAAAGACATATCAAAATTTTGGCGAAGTATACACGGAGAAAAATGTTCGATGAAAAATTATTAAATTATCTGTTAAAATTTACTATACTACATTGGAACAGAGGGACAGAGTTGAAATGTATAAAATT
>JAPYZP010004431.1:0-10262 GCA_030522985.1 Torymus sinensis
AGTATAAGAATTAAAATTAAGTTTTTTGACTTAAAGGATTTGTCTGATAATCTTATTATTTGAAGAAAAAAAAATAAGCAATGACGCGCGGAACGCGTTTGAATTTAGCTAGTATTTTAAAAAGAGTAGGGACTGAAAATATTGAGGAAATGTTAGAAATATTGGAAAGGAAATATTGAAAATAGTTTGAATCGAAAGATTTATGCATACTGGCAACGTTTAGAGCGAATACAAATCTAATAAAGGGTTATGTAGTGTTTTATTTAATAGTGTATATGTAAAGAAGAATACGAATTTTAGTAATTCAAAATTATACAGTATTAGAGCAAACTAAAAATTGTTATTTTGTAGAAAAATAATACTTCTATCATTGTATTTGTAAAATTTAAAATTAGGGTACTGAGGTAGATTGAAGTTTATAAGAGCTGAATATACTAATGGCACATATATAATATAAGATAGATAAGGTCGACTTGTATATGAATTTGACTTGAATTTTTTGCAATCATTTCTGTTTTTTTTTTTTTTTTTTTATATTCGTGCTCTTTACCTAACCTCCATATAATAACTAATTTGATAGAAATCAGGTCCAACTCCAAAAAAGAAATAAAAAAAAGAGCAGTTTCAGAACAACATTTCTACCGTTACAAAGAACATGCAGCTCAAGATTAGCCGCCAGCATCGCCAGCGCGAATAACCTCGAGCGTCCAAAAACGGTCAGACCGGTGAGCGAAAGCAGGAAGGAAACTCGGACTGTGCATAGATTTGCGCTAACCACAAGATCGGATTCGGCCGCTGCTCCCCTCGTTAAGACGCCTCTTAATTGCAGCCACGTGTGGATTCTCCCCTTCTTTCTCTAATTTATTCATATGAAAAATCGCTAGCGAGCGCGTGCGCGCGCCTGTGTGTGAATATTGTGTAGAAAAGATGCGCTCTTAAATTGGCTCCGTAACGAGTCGCAGCGGTTATTTATGCAGCCCTCAACCGCACGAACGAGGAAAGCTTCTTTGCGTTTTTATCTTTCCAAATGCTGTGCTATAGTGAATTTTTTTATTGACATTTTGACAATGTCAATTTTAGGTTAGTTTCATTGCGAAATGAAAAATTTTATGACACGTATTACATACATTGATAGAAATCAATGATTTCAATGAAAAGGTTGACCTTCACCTATAAATTGGATTTTTACTATCAGTGTGCTACATACGTGAAGGTGTCACTTTGAAATTGGCTTTGCTGTATCAGCTAATGATATTTCTTTTATAGCGTTATGAAGTTAACTGCAAGTTTTAACTCAATACTAATCGATGTATTTCTTTTATAACAGATGGATAACGAAAAAACAGGTATCAATATGTTTGTTTTTGTTTTATGAATTCACTTGGCTACACTTATCATAAAAAAACAAAATTTGATTAAGTATAATCTGAAAAAATATGGTAGAAAATGTTATAATCCGGACAAAAACTGATCGATAAAACCCGTTGCTCACAAGGTGACTGTAAATTTGAATTTGAATAACTATCAAATTAGTTTATTTTACAAAATTTGGTCAACTCTAAGAATTGACCGATTCCAATTCACTATTTCATCCGAATCATCGATTGCACTTGAATTCCATTTAACAGAAATAAAGTAGCTATCATCAACAACATTTATCTATGAAACGCCAATCATTCTATCTCAACTAAATTTTTCCTCACGTTTGTTTAGATTAATTTCTCTCTTTGCCACAAGTGCATAATCTTTTCCGCGCGAGAAATGCCACACGATTCGGTATTCCGCACGAGCAGGTCAAGAATGCGGGGCCAGTAGTGAATTCTCGAGTATATACTATTATACGCTACGGTGTTAGGTCAACGTGAATTCCTGCACCTGCGGTCGCTTTGTCCTTCAATGACCTTCAATTATTTAACGTAAATTTTCTGCATCTATATTGATCACATTGTTGTGTCAATTGAAAAGCACTTGTTATGAGGGAAACATAATAACAAACACGAATACATTTTATAACTACGGAAATAACATTTTTGCCAGAAGACAAACAATGTTTTTGAAAAATATTTCTATTTATATATTTAATAATATGTCGACTTTGCTTCCAACAGCAATTGAATTAGTATTCCGTAAAAAGAATTAACTGTGATTAAACGGTCACTTGAAGGTCAGAAATATGACTTAAGTATTACTTAAGTAACAATGCATCGGCATAAGCCTTATTTCCTAATAGAAACCAATACCAGTAAATATTGTTAGGTTATGAATAATTTATGGTACACAGCTGGTTTCATATTGTCACTAAAGAAGCTTCTAAACCCCCTTTTGTACGAACCGCACATCGAACTTCTCACTTGAACGCTGCATTGCCCAATCGGCTCGGAAAGTAGATAAGGAACGAACTTGTCAATTATTGCATACACTCCAAGTCCCAAGATCGAATTTGCGCCATTATCGTTCGTGCCTCTCGCGTTCGATATGAACGATCCGAAGCCATTCGAATGATCGAAATAACGCGAAGCACTTTACTGCCGTGCGGCCGTCTAATCCGATTTCTTTTTAGCACACCAGCTGGCGAATTCAAGTCATACATTAATCGTAAGTAAGTACAGAGGAATCCAAAGAATCGCGTCAAGGTGATTGAAAGGAATTTTTGAGATATTTTTCGACAAAAATTTGTGTACCGAGTGAAATGATGTACCTTTCTTTACTACTGTTACCAAAGATCATATTTTTAATACTTCTTTATTTTAAGATTTGCTTGTATGACAGCGCTGAATAAATTAGGTGACGGTAAATGGATCAGTGGTTCTACTTCTGGCATACTACGTGATGTTATCTGACAACATCAGAATAACATTAATGTAATTTTAGTTGGTAACATTATTGTAATGTTCTATTAATACTACTGCCGTGGTATTGTAGTGAGATTGGAGACGTTGATGCAACGTTCTCATCATATGGTAAACTTTAGGCAATATTATTTAATAAAATATTCGAGTGATATTACAATGTTGTGATAGTATAATGTTGCGTAAATGACAAAACTTACTGAAATAAATTTGAAAACTACATTAGTAAGTATCTAATATAATTTCCATGGTAGAATATGCAAATCAATATGTTACTAGGTCAAGTCGCTTAAGAAAAGAAACGCCGTTAGAAAAAGCGGCTCCTCCTTCGTCACCGAAACCACTCATTCTGCAACAACATAACCTCAACCCGTGCAATTATAAAACTATACAAAAGCTCGAACCCCACACCATCTGACACGTCCCGTACTCGCGAACAAAGCATTGCGCGCGAGAAGAAGCCGGAAACGCAACGAAATTTCGCGAGCGTACGCGTTCATTACACGCCCGCCGGCCTATCAGGCTGTGACCGCGGGGAGTTTAAGGTTATGGTTATGATGCGCGCCACCGCCGCCGTTGTTGTTTTCCCGCGTACGCCTTCCCATTACGCTGTTGATGAGATGCGAATTCGCAAACGGATACATGGATGTACAGCTAGCCTCGTCGACGGTAAAAGAGGAAGGATAAAGTAGGGAAAAACGCGTAATTTTAACGAGAATAGCGTGTTGAGTTGAGGTGGTCGGCGTTTCGACGAATCGAAAATGCGGCTTATGGTTATTGTTGAGTCGTAGGTTAATTCGCATTGCGTCTGTGCAGGAATGATGTTCATTTCTGCTGACAGCAGAGTTGAACCGCTTTATTATCTATTGCAAGTAGTAGCAAAAGCTTTGCGAGTTTTGAGGTTAGGATTAGATTGTCAAATGATAGAAAATCATTTTTATATTGGAGGACACCTACAATGATATTTTTGGATAACACAATCGGCGTTCAGTGTACCATTGAATTAAAAATAACAATTATACCACTCTAACCTCAAAATCATAACTTTAATATGATTATTCGGCTCTCGTGGTATAAAATACGGTTCGAAACTGGTGCGTAAGAAGATGTTTAACTCGTGTGTATCGAAATGTACAATTATATATCTAAGACAAAATAGTTAAATAAAATCTACACAGAGCAATATTTTCCAAGTAACAACTAATACAACAATTCCAAAAGAAAATCATCTTTGCAGCATCAAACCGACTCCCTTCGTCCGTCCTTTCACAACCAAAGAACTCGCGATCACCGCGTAGCCACGGCTTCAAAGAGCCCGTTTACCGCGAAAACGTCGGCGCACAGCGAGCCGGTTGTATAATACCGCTGACACGGATAGCTCCGGCGTGCGGCTGTGGGCGGAGAGAGAGAGAGAGAGAAAGAGGAAGATAGAAAGAGAAAGAGAGGGAGATGACGTTAGCTTGGTCAGTACGAGAATACGCGGCGAGGATTGAACGAGTACACTGCGAAGCTGTGTTCTGGTAATGGAGAGTGCGAGGTAGTGTATAGTTGGTCGAGCAGATGCATCGAGAAGGAATGTAGGAGAAATTAGTGGAAGCCTGGTGCGAGGAATAACTATAACGATTGGAATTTACAGTAGCTCCAATAAGTGGAATTAATCAAAAGAAAAAATAATTATTAACCTGTAGGATCGCGTTTCAGAATCTAAAATTTGGAATTTTGCTTTGATGTTCCTAAAATGTGTACTAAACACATATATATGAATGATCAGTTTTCTCATGTTTATAAATAAATTGGTATGCTAAATGATTGTAAAGTTATTGACAAAGGTGCAGTCTGTTTCGCACCGATTTCTTTCATATAGTAAATTTTCAAAGAAAAAAATAAATGAATCAGTTTGGAAATACATATTCTATGGCTTTTACCGATCTTTCAGATCTCGTGGTTCATCTGTAAGAGTTTAAAAAAATTTTTACGGATTCAAGCAAATTCAAATTTCGCGGGCGATCAATAACGCCAATGGGTCCGAAGTTTACATCGTTGAAATAAATTTTTATTACAAATAATAAAGTTATAAAACAATACAAATTTTATTGAAACCTTTAAACCTTTGTTACTTTTGTCAAGTTCTTTTACACTATGAAAAAGTCAATTTATATACAAAATTAATAGTAAAACAGTCAGTAATATGATTTTTTTTTTAAATTTCAAATTTCAATTTTCTCTCATCCTATGAAATAATATTCATACGCAGACTGAAAGTTTTCTTAAATATTAAATATTGAAATAAATAATAATATACAATCGAAAGCCTTCAAAGTCACTCGCAAACATGCGATTTCTTCAAAACATTTTCAGTATTACAAGACACTTGCGAAAGACGTTTGTAAAAACAACGAGGATTCGTGAGCAGTGTGACCGTCAACGGTCTCAAGGAATTCGTGCCGGTAACAGGTGCTAATGACTTTGGCACGACTCAGTACTGAGAGGCTAGGCGGAAGGACGGCTCTAGTCGCGAAAAATTGTTTAGAGTTCGCCGTTATTTATAAATATACGACCGACGTTTGGACATCGGTACGCAGTGAATGAATTTTCGGTAGAAAATTTACGTGTATCCTTATTAAACTGCTAGTGACGTCTCTTGACACTTTATGACGACTATAACAAAGTTAAATATAGAAGTCAAATCAAACCAAACTAATTAGTGGCTCTGAACAAGAACAAAAATTACTGTAATGTTATTATGTGAATGACATTTTCAGATTATAACATTGATTTTCAGTTAAATACTATGTACAGTTTGATAGCATAAAATAACACGAAGGAGAAGGTTGTGATACAATTTACATTTTGTTTACGTAGTTTCTACTATTAAAATAGCTTAGCTTCTTATGAGCTTAAATTTTCTTTCAAATTATTCCCTCGGGTAACCGAGTGTGAATCGAGCGCGAATCCTACGAAGAAATTACGTATAAAGCGATGTAATTGACTTTAACGAGGATTCACTGCGATCGATTATGCATTTGGTATTTTCGCTAACTTCCACCGACGTCTGTCATTACTTTCATGATGTCACTTACTGTTATTACATATCAATTCCATTACGAGGTAGACATAAAGGTGCTTACAATAAAACGTTTGGTCCTTGAAAATTCACAAAGTTGCATACAAAATTGTAAGAAACACCGTTATTTTTTGAAGAATAGATATTTTTGTCTCTTACCCATGGAAATATCATAAAAATGCTTTTACATTTAAAAATAGAATAAGTGCATGTCTCTCACCGCGTGATTAGTAGTTGATTTCACAAAGCTTACCTGAAACAAAGAAAGAGAATATATTAATTTTATGAATGGAAATGGATAAAATCTATGTTTTGTAAGTGGAATGTTTGAAATTCTATATATTAATCATTTTTATTTTTATTTTAGAATAATCCTAATTAGCCTTCTATAATAGTATTTAAATAATGTATATAATATTGAATTTAAAGATTGAATTATTTGCAAAAAAAAAAAAACGAGTTATTACATCAATGACATCTTCTATCTAAAAACTCAAATGTGAGAATTTGAGGTAAAAGTCTCTCAGAGGTTAATACCAACACATTGGCTATTTTGGGCTTCATTTTTAGTGAATGTAAGCCTACATTATTTAAAAAGTTTAGAAAAATTAATATCTTTGTTCTTAAATATTAAGAAACAAAAACGCCTTAACCTTTAAAATGCGATAGTCCAATAAACGTGGAAGTAAAAAAGTGAAACTCTCACCTACTCGTCGAACCTCGATTCTCGATACATTGCAACGGGTTGAACATCGACTTTTTGATCGCGTGCGGCCGAACTCATTATCGCGGGAATTCATAATCGCGCGGGATGTCTCTATTGCGCAGACGCGTTAACGGGATTTCGAGGAGAGTGGAGAAAGACCGTGACTGCAGAATTGCAATTACGATGCACGCCTACCGGTGTAGTATGCGTGAAATTCAAGGTAGGTTGACCACTTTACACTGCGTTTTGCGAATTTGGAACATTGACAGGCAGTTCATCCAACTCTAATCGAAAAAAGGTTGAAAGGTTCAAGAATTTTTGCTAGTTATATATGTAGTTTATACGTAAATGTTTAAGAATCCATTCAAGAGAATCTGTTAAGGTCAACAATAATAGTTCCAGGAGAAAAGATTGTATTTTCAGAATATAGCGAGTTTTGTAGAACTTTATTATTAAATACTGATTTTTTTTCTACAACTTTGAGCACGATTCAATACATATATTTGTCTGAAATCTATTTTAACAGATGCTTTGGTCTATTGCATCATTTCCAAAAGAAAATAATTTATTTATGAATTCAAAATTTATTGCAAATAGTTATTTTGATTTTTAAGATATGTTCTTTTAAAAAACTTTCAAATGAGCAGCCTTTATAATTTGATTGTACAACAACGAGAAAAGGAAAATTTTGCATAGAGCAGCAATTTATCGTTTTGGAGCCTTCAAGCGGTTTTATTTTCGTCGGAATACTTTACAGGCGCGACTACAGCTCAATGTAAGTTTTAAAACGATTAAACCATGGAGCGACGACGCTGACAGCACTAACAAATTTTCTAGGAAATAGTAAATATTGTAAAAACTTTCCAAAGCAAAACATAAATAATTATAAGTTTCTAAGAAATAACTTTGGAAAATGATACATTCGCGAACGATATTAAATTCAATCATTGCATTTTGCTGTTTGCTTATTTAATCGAAAAGCAGTATTATAACATTACTCTTATAACTGATTCAATAAAGATGCTTATATCATGAGTCACTAAGAACTATCATTACAGTAATCAGAAGGTGTCGTAGTGAAACTATAAACAATGAATTTAACGAAAATCCTTTGACGAATCATTTATCTCTATTGCTTCACTCCTTTTATGCAGTATTAAAATCTATGTTGTAACGTTACAGCTCAGCTTGCACTTTTGAAAATTGAAAGTAGGTTACAACCGTTTAACTTAGTGAGAATGAAACAATGAAAACGTAAAACAATGAGACAAGCTGCTGCTGAAAAATTGTAAGCAGATGAGGAAGATAGATTTTATCGCGAGGAAGTAATATAAATTTTTATGGAGGTGTTGCCTTCCAAAATTTGCCAAGTCTACTTTTCGTAATGTAAACAATTGATTAACTACCTACCTAGAGATTTATTTGTAAACTTCAATTTTTTTCATAAGAAAATTTATTATTTTCACAGTAGTGCCGGGACATACTCGACATGTGGGATTTTTACTTTTTAAATAGTAATTTTTAAGATTTTCTTAGCAAATTTTACTTTTTAGATAATAGTTTTTATTATTTTTGTAGCAAGCTTTATTATTTTAAATGGTAATTTTTATGACTGCTGAAATGAAATATCGTAGTATCAGTCGATTTGCTATAAAAATAATCAATTACTATTCGAAATAGTAAAACCTGCTACAAAAATATCTAAAAAGCAAAATTTGTTACGAAAATCATAAAAATAACTATTTAAAAAAGTAAAAATCCCACATGTCGAATCTATCCCAGTGCTACAATAAATACAATAAATTTTCTTATAAAAAAAGTAAAGTTTACAAATAATATTGTCGTTTTTATCGAATTAAATTACACAAATATTTTGTCGAATTAGAATATTATCTTGAACTCATTAATAAATTGTTTTCTAATAAAACAAATTTGCCTCAAACAAATATAATCAACAACGAATATAATGTAACAAAATTATCGTTTCAAATCTTCATGAAGTCAACTTTGGTGCGTAAAAAGGTAAGAGCAGTAAATAGTACATGATTGATGTATTCAATAAAACATAATTAATCTTTATAATTTCATTAGCCAAGTAGGAATTTATGTGTCCTGTCTATATGAGGCACATAATTTTACACTTTATTATAATTGCATTACACCTATATTTTCAAAGGACTAAGCGCATAATAATACATTCCTGTTTTATTCCTCAATTAGAACTCCAAACATGTTAACAACAAACAAACAAACAAACAAACAATTGAATACTAATAAGGGAAATCATACAGCCCTTGATAAAGGATATACCGCGGTATCAGAACTCTCGAGCTACCTGCACCGATAGCAGTCCAACCATCCCAGAATCGATATTCGGGTGCAGCTAGCTAGCGAGCCAGCCAGTCAGCGTGACGCGCTCGCGCACCTCGAAACATCGTCGTCGCGCTGTGACTCACCGAGCGCGACGTCGACAGGTGCGCCTTTTGGGAGGGACGAAAAAAAAGAGGCAAGGTGCGCCTGAACTTGACCGGGAGGCAAAAGATTCGGTGGCGATTCGGTGCAGGAGGTGAAAATATTTGTTGTCGAGAGGTAGTTAGAGAATGAGAAGATTCGGTGGGTTGTTTGGATGGCTGGTTGGGGGAGTACAGAGACGAGGCGGGTGGAGCAGTAGAAGCATGGAGTAGGTCTGTATAACCTTCAGTGGTGGTTTCAAAGATGATATGTATCAAATTGCTTCCATACTTTGTGCAATACATTAGCTGTACTAACGTTTTATTTTTCTTTTTGCATAAGTTATCGTATCATATATAATAATAATAAATGCATTTTCAGTTAATCCTTTCAAGCACCTAGATCATTATTATCTTTTCCATTTTTAGACAATTTTTTTTCGATTTCTCTAGGGTTTTTTTTTGTTGTAAATTCATTATAGTAGCAAGTTGAGGGCTGAATACTGCGGCTCCATTTTTATAAATTTTAATGCATTCGTTAATATTAATAAACAAATACTGAAAAGTCACTTTTTTCAAGAAAAATGCGTGCTTGAAAGGGTTAAAGAGGGTATAATACAAGTCCAAAAGTACAGAGGGTCAAACACCGCACGAGTAACGCTGCGCAGATAGAAAAGCAGCGCCACTTCATTTATTTACACGCAATGAAGGACACAAGCAACATCAACCCCACACCAGCAGCTAGTGTTTTTCAGCTTTTTTCGTTTTTGTTTCTTACTACAGAGAAATAATTCACATTTGATGAAAATATCCGCGTTTGATGTATTTTCATGTGCTCATTTAGGTGCAGGAAAATATTCCCTTGAAGGAGTACAACCGTTAAGGGATTGACGCTTTAAAAAAATCTGAAATTCGGCAGATGGGTAAATTTTATTTTAAAAATGACTCAGTTAAATTTTGGTGATCTTCGGGAGCGCGAGAAAAAAGCACATTTTTCTTTTTCGCTCTAAATTGTACAATATTGACGGTTTCGACTTTGCTCTCAAACTTGTCAGAGTAATAGTGAAAAAACTAACGAACCATTTGAGTGCTTGATAATGAAGATTAGGAGTCTATGAACGTAACTACGTAACTATAAGCAAATGAAAATAAAATCTGGCGGGAACATGACTGTTACATAGCCGTAGAATGGG
>JAPYZP010004432.1:0-10544 GCA_030522985.1 Torymus sinensis
AATCCATGCACCGGTTGCCAAGAAAAGTAACGCAGAAGTTTTTTTCAAAAAACAACATAATTCAGTATAATAAGGGTTTAAAGCCCTATCACAAGCAGTCGTGTACTAAAAATAAGTTATATTAATAGTAAATATTATTTATTTTATAGTAATCTTATTTTAATTTATTTTTTTAGGTGAATTGGCCTAGAAGGGCCATTAGGTATAAGAGCCCCTTAAGGCATCTTTTAGCCATTCCTGGGTGAAATCAACCTGGTCGTGCACACCTTTTTCAGAGTTTGAATATTGTATTTCAATATATTGATACTCAACAAAATTTGTATTGATAAAACAATAATTTAATTTTTAACAATTCTTCTTGGAAATCGTAAACTATTTCCCATATAATGTGCTATACAAAAAGTTTCACGTTTTTGAGTTAAAAAATCATGAATATTGATGTTTTTTTGAAAAAAATCAAAATTTTAGAATTTTCAAAAAATTCTAACTCTTGAACGGTTGCATATTTTGCTCTAAAATTTTATGAGTGTGTTTTGGAGCTAATTTGGAACCGGTAAAAAATTTTTGAGCAATTTTGAAATTTTGACGGGGACAGTTGGCCTGAAACGTCCCATATATTTTTATATATATATATATATATATATATATATCTACATATATACACATTTATAGATACTCTCATGAAGAGTAATTTATATTCGAAATAAAGAAAAAAAAAGGAATATATTCAATTACAATTTCAAACAAGATTCTTAGGGGTTCCAGCCGAATTATAACAACTTCAAATTACGTTAGGACTTTTAATAGTTGTAACGTAACAATAACTGATAGAAGAGCGTGGTTGAAACCTAACCTCAAAGCTATCTTTTCGGTAAATCTCGATTCTTCGTAAGTTTAGAAGGTTTTGAGGGACCCGACAACTCCCATCGCCAGATCGTCTAGATCTTTGGAAACATGCGGGTCTCGCCAAACGGGGCATTCCCTTTGACGGTTTAATAAACCGATTAATTATATACCCGCAAGCTTCCAATATTAATACATATTTTATTGTTATATTTTATATATATGTAATACTTATATCTATACTTATAATTTATATCGCGCCATTTATAATCCTTCTTTGAACGATAGCAAACACCTTTAAACACCTAGAGCTTAAGGTACTCGGGGCCCTCAGTGCCAATAATAATTTGTATGTATAGTAAACCTTGTGTGCTCTGCATGTAAATTATTATTGTATCCCTTCCGCTTTTACTTTCATGTTTTGCACCAACGTTCTAGATTCAAGAACCAGTTCTTTCTCCGGGTGTGAAAACACATCCATAGTTAACACCTTTCATTTCGGGCCGGGCTGGACTACTAGTAAGTGCGACATGGACTGCCGGGATTGCGCAAGAATTCGGTATAGTGTTTTCTGAAGCTCGACTCATCAATAAGGTCGAGACGCTCCGAGAAGAAACCGATCAATTTGCAGAGCGAAGTGGTAAAATTGAGGCAGGAATTAAGGGTCCTACGAGCTCACCAATTCTTTCTTGTCAAAGCCAATTTTGAGGTCCGAAAATCCATTATGGTATTGGAACAAACCGTTGAACTGTGGACGAGCGAATCCAAGGGAGAACTCGACGGTTTACTTAAACGACTCGAAACGATCGAAGCCGATGTCGATCAATTGTGTGCGAATTTCAAGGACCTAAGCTTGGCTGAGGAATTGTAGAATTGCTGATTTCAAGGTTAATGGTTGTGACGACCGGACATAAAAGAAGAAGAAAATGCCTGTCGACGAACAAGGGGGGCCCTCTCAGACGGCGACTAACTCCTCGATGTCAGAATATTCACAATTAATGGTGACAATGGCCAACACCATGGCTATGCAGTCCGCCATTGAAAGTGTTCCCCCGTTTGATGGAACCAATCTCCCGCTTAAGGACTTCATCCAAGATGTTCGCAATGCTGCTGCAGACATCACTGAGGATCAACTGCCCTTTTTCCTCAAAAAGGTTCTGGGAAAGCTGCGAGGATTATCACGTCATTCAACTTTTGGGGGGGTTACCTTCATTACGGTCGACGACCTGGTGCGACATCTCAAAAGACGGTTCGCACGAGGTAAAACGTTCACATATTACTGGTCGCAACTAAACGATCTTCGGATGAAGCAAGGGGATACTGTCGGCGATTTCTGCGATTGGTTGAACATACCGCTCATGGGCGCCGAAAGAAGACAAGGGAGCAGCCAACGAAGCCACTATGATGACGCCTATAAAGGAGGCCGCCATCGATATTTTTATTCGGGGGCTTCCAGGTAACATCAGCGCCGCAGTGATCGCATCACGCCTGAAGGACTATGAATCCGCCTATAAAGAGGCCATACGAATCGAAGCTCGTATTCGATCACGTATCTTACCTGACTCCCGCCAATCTGCACAAATGGGACATTACGCGGAGCAAAGTGAACTATCACAGAATATTCGACCGCGTGCCTGGTTTTTCGCGGCCTTTATCCCTGGTGGAGCGACGAGAAACCAATCACAGGAAGCCGCGCCAAGCGAAGCACCCGCTTTCATCGGTCACCTCGAGGCAGAGGTCCCTTACAACAACAATTTTGATCGACCCGTCGTACATAGGATATGTGACACCTGGGATAAACCACCCACCTCCGAACCAACCTCCGTCACAAGATTCTAGGAACCTTCCCAACCAAGGGTACCCTGCACGACGAGGAAGAGGTGGTCGTGGCGGTTATCAAGGACAAGGACGATCTAACATGTATGCCGACTCGCGCTTATATAATCCGAACGCGAGCCCTCACCAAGGTACGGACCAGGGACGTGCGACGAGCTCGTACCCGCACCTCATTAATGGCGTGGCTAATTTAATCTTGTAGGGGGCTCGACAAAATCAGACACCGGTGAGCCCCGCCATTACAGCGAATTCAACGAATTTGCCGACAATCAACAACCCACAATCCAATTCAGCGAACCCGGTCAATCGGGTGTTCCTAACCCGTCCGCAGGAGGATTCAGGATTGCTTCCTCTGGGGCTTTTGGAGAAGAAAACGCAGAAACCAATGACCCGACGGTGGTAAGGATAAGGGTTCCGGAAGATCGGCGACCTTGGCTCACCTTTATGGTCGATAATGGGGCCACCGTCAACCTAATAGAGTTAGGTTCTCTCGACCAAAGTGCTGTGGTCGACACTCATCAAGCGACACCTCTTATTGTGATCAACGAGCAAACGGTCGGCACTTTGGCTAGTGTGACCATCAACATTCGAAATCGGCCGGTTCCCTTCCTGGTGACTCTGAATAATTTTCCGATGGAACAAGACGGTGTTCTAGGACGAGATTATTTGAATAAAGAACAAGCTGCTTTCTCCTATCACTACAACGCCCTCATGATAGGAGGAGATGCATCCCCTCCCTTTTATCAACCCACACACGGGGGATCCAGTTGAAGTTCACCTTGCGAATTCTGTAGTGCCGGTCAAACCTAAGGAAGTCGAAGCCGATAAACACGAAACCACGGAACCAAAAGAAGACAGGCCTCGATGCCAAGAAACCCCTCCGGATACCTACATCCAATCGGAAACTCCTCCGGCCCGGGTGCATTACATCATTCCCAAACGGACTCGGAGTGTTATAAAAATCAACATTATCAACACCGGGATAAGCGAAGGATACCTACCCCGTGTCGCCGTTGGATATGACGATGTGTACGTAGGAGAAGGAATCGTATGAGCGTCTGACAATACATGTCAAGTTATGGCAATTAACACCCGCGATGATGACGGCTCTATTGAAGTTGAACTATGGGAGATTTTACCTTTTGAATATGCGACGCTTGACTTTGAACCCGGCTCGGTGGACGACCTTGTTGTCTCGGCCGACAATCCGATCATGAATACCGAAGATAGAATTAAGGAACTTAGGGAGATAATATCTATGGAGCATCTCAACTTCGAGGAAAAAGAGAGTGTTGAAAGATTAATCCGGGACTTTCCACACATTTTTCTGCTACCCGGAGATCCTCTTCCTTATATAAATGCAGTTGAACATCACATCCCGACGGAGAACGATCTATCCGTTAATGCCAAGCAATATCGGCACCCCCTCATTCGTAAAGACTTCATCGCTAAAGACATACAGAAGAAACTCGACGATGGAATCATCGAGTCGTCGAATAGCCCAAGCAACTCACCTATTTCGATAGTTCCCAAACGGGCAGTCTCGCAAGTAAATCCCAGGTGGAGAATGGTCGTTGATTTTCGCGACCTCAATCAAAGAACCGTAGGGGACGGATACCCCCTGTCTAACATTACCGATATTCTAGACCAGTTAGGGGGAGCGATGTATTTCTCCGTATTTGACCTTGCGTCTGGGTTTCTTCAGATAAAAGTGGCCCCGGAGAACCAATGGAAGACTGCCTTCTCCACACCTAATGGCCATTACAAGTATACCCGCATGCCCATGGGTCTCAAGAACGCACCCGCCACCTTTCAGCGACTCATAGACCAGATAAAAAGGAGACTGTATTGCAAAGAGATGCTCGTTTATATGGATGACGTTATCATTCGCGAAAATTCTCTAAGAGAACACGACAAGGGTGTATGGAAATTCTTTGAGTGACTTGCTGCAACTCGACTGGGGCTTCAACCCGAGAAGGTACATTTTCTGCAGAAGGAAGTCACCTTTTCAGGACACATTGTCAGCGAACATGGAGTCGAACCCGACCCCAAAAAGATTAAGGCTGTGGCAGAATTCCCAGAACCTAAAGGTGTCAGGAACATCCGGGAATTTTTGGGGCTCACTGGGTATTACCGCCGCTTCATCCCGGATTATGCTAAGATCGCCAAGCCTCTACACGAACTGTTGAAAGAAGACAAGGAATTCAATTGGGATGAAGATCAGCAAAATGCCTTTGAAACTTTAAAAACACATCTCTGTGCGCACCCCATTCTGCCGTTCCCTAATTTTGAAAAGCCGTTCACGTTAACGACGGACGCCTCCGATGGAGCTATGGGAGCGGTCCTTAGTTAAGAGAAAGATGATTTTGATCACCCGGTAGCATACCTTTCTCAATCACTAAACAAGGCCGAGTGTAATTACAGTACCACTGAGAAGGAATGCCTCGCAGTGTTGTACGCCCTCCACCAGTTCAGACCTTACCTGTTAGGACGTAAGTTCACTCTCGCAGCAGACCACGAATCATTGTATTGAATGCACAACCGAAAGGATCCGGGACAACGCTTAATGAGATGGATGTTTCGGTTCACCGGATACGAATACACATTCAAGTATAAACCCGGCAAGCTGAATTGTAACGCCGACGCTCTAACTACTCAAATACCCTCACCTGGGACTCCGCGCTCCCGTCTTGCGTCAGCACCAGATACTTACAATTCACCCGTGGTCCGCGGAAGAGGACGACAAGTAGTGTCGAAAACTCGTAAGGTTGCTTCTAGTCTTGACCATAGCATCATAGCTCAGAGAACAAGAATGAGGGTCGCCGCGAAAAAAGAACTGTCGACGACCCCGTTCTCACCGATACCTACAAATCCAGGGAGGATGGGCACCGAGCCCAACACCCCTAACAAAGCTACAACTAGCAGCCCTATTGTGTTGCAATATTCCGATGGCTTTACAGCATCCACCTCGAACGTCAAGAAGACCACCGCCACTCCGAAGCCAAGGTATATAGACATCGCGCAGGGACCGAGGTTTAGTTAATCCCCTATCCCTTTATTCTCGTCTTCTATTTTCGAAGCGAGAGAGGAACCTGACACTGACAGTGATAACAATGTGAACAGACCACCTATGTACGACCCGCGTCGTAGCGTATTAAGCGAAAATTAGTCAGGAGAGGAACCGCCAGAGACGGACACTACGGAACCCAACTCCGGCACAGAAGTAATCACAAAAAAGGAGCCTCCCCTAGATCAAATAGAGATCGACGTCACTCCGGTTTCTTCCTCTCAGACAGATGGCGGTCAAGATCAACAGGTTGAGACTACGCTCTCCAGGGAAGAAATGGCCCAGTCCGCCCGACGGTTCGAGGAAAGCCTCCGCCTACACGAGAGTAAAGCAAAACTTTACGTAGAAAAAGAGGAAGAAGAAATCGAAATCCCTAGCCACTTTTCAGATGGCGACAAGGTTCAAGAAGAGGTTCAGGAACTTTTGGATGACCTCGACCCTTTTGACCCTCTAAGTCGGAACGATGAGTTTATGTCACAACGAATTCAAGAACTTGTGGAGCGCGCTGCCGCTCTATCGCAATCCCAATCTGACAACGGAGAAACTACCCACGCGCAAGAGGCCGAATCACAGCAAGCCCGAGTTTCTGCGACCCCAGGATCACACTGGGGAACGCCCCTTGCGAAAAGTACTCCAACTATACCCGCGGGAAACGCCACAACCTACAGTTTCCCAACCTGGGTCGAATTCAAGAGAAACCCGAAGAGGAGGGCCGTTCCATTGAATCAACTATGAACATCCCCCTCTCGATGCTTTTGAATTACTTATGGCAGCTATGAACCAACAGCGACTAAAACCAATATGCGATCCCTGATTCTCCTACCGAAAGTGATTCCTCGGATCCCCAACGGACAGTGGAAGAGCGAAGTAAGGCCAGTTTGTTTCCGCCTCCTCCGCCCCCATATTTTTTCCCTATTAAAAACAATCTTGTAATGTCTAGAGATTCCCTGACCCACACGAACGATAATCTGGTGCATCTTATTGCCTGAGACTGCAAGCTGAACACCCCTGTATCGCGTCTGCTCTCAGAAAACGGAGCAATTGATGGTAGAACCCTTAAAGCAAAGAAACCGTAGGTTGGTCAAATTCTTATATCGCCTTATAAAAACCATAATGTATTTTTTCTTGGTGATCACGGACCATAAGCATTCGCCGATCGACATTAAGACCTTGCAGAAGACCCTACTCAACCTCAGAGATATTATGATGAGGAGAAATTTGTATAGCTTCCGGATCTCTCGTAAAGGAGATTTTGCCGAAAAGCTGGACCCCGGACTTCTTGCCGAACTTATTGTCGATACCTTCAAGGAGACCTCTATCAAGATAAATATTTGCTATGGGGTAGTGTTCATATCGTCGCAAGAACACAAATACCGAGTGATCGAAACACTTCATAATAGCCTAATTGGTGGTCATAAAGGTATAAACCAAACCTATAAGAAAATAAGACGACGATACTATTGGCCAGGAATGTGGAATGACATTTTGGATTACATCAGAAGATGCCCGGTATGTCAGTCAAAGAAGATTGAAAGAACCTATGATAAGGTATCAACAGACACTGTTGGAAAACTTCGCGTCACTCCCAGAGGTAATTGTCACTCGTTAACTATGCAGTGTAATCTCACGAAATACCTTCTCGCGATACCCATACCGAATGTCAGAGCTACGACCATCGCTGACTGTCTGGCTAAATATTTGATTTGCCAGTTCGGAGCACCTAGAGCAATTCTGTCCGATCGAGGAACTAACTTTTTATCAGAGATCGTAGAGGGACTCATGCGGATGTTTAAAATCCACCACTTCACAACGTCGGGATACCGTCCTCAAACCAACGGGTCATTGGAGCGTAGCCATGCCCTTCTCATGGATTTTATACGTACCTACTCTGAAAAATTCGATGACTGGGACAGTTTCGCCCCATTCGCCACCTTCACGTACAATACCAGTGTCCACGCAAGCACCAATTTCACCCCTTTCGAGCTCGTGTATGGTCGAGTAGCCCGATTCCCCATAAAGATCCCTAAATCCGAACTGCTACGCACATATAATTTATATTTACAAAACCTCGCTATTCGACTAAACGAAATGAAAATCGCTGCGGGAGAAAGACAAATTCAGGCAAAAACACGCGCCAAGGAAAGATACTATGAGAAACCTAAACCCCTAAAAGCGAGAAAAGGTGATTACGTATGAGTTCTAAATGAACCCAGACAATGTAAATCCGACAGTTTTTACAATAAACCCTTACGCTTCAATGAAATCGTAGGGTGGAACAACGTAATATTAGAACTCCCCAATGGCAAGGAAGTCCGAAAACACATGGATAAGCTGAAGCTTGTTTCCCCTGACCCTTTGTAATTAACCATTGGCATGCATTTCAGGTCTCCTAGCTTATACTGTTCCACTATGCTACTTCTGGCTTATGCTTCTCTTTTCTACTCACTTTGGGTGTAGACCCATTATGAAATACCAACCATCACAGCCAGACCTGGTATATATTATGAACGAATGCAACCCGTAAAAATCCGCAAGGGAGGGTGGAAAATAATCATTTACGTGGACCTCCCCGCCTTTTTGAAAACACATGAACTGACTCAACAATATGACGAATACTTGCGCCGGTGCACTTCAGAATTTGATCGCCAACGATGCTATTAGTTCTTAAACGGACGCCATGGAGCTTAAACTCCGCACCTTAAACAGCATCGACGAGGAAATAAAGCTGATTACCAATAACATCGACGTAAAGGAACCAGAACCAATTACCATGCTTGAAGGTATGCGTAGTCGAAGGATGGCCCCGCTAGGTACAATTGGAAGCCTCAGCAAAAGTCTATTTGGCCTGATCACTGACGACGATGCGAATTTAATTAACAAAAACATAGACAAGCTGTTCCATGACCAATCGGAACTAGTAAAACTTTCCGATGAAAAAACAAATCTTATGACTGCCGGTCTAGAAGAGCTCTACAACACCGCGGCATCTCATCGTCTTATTCTGAAGAATATGGAGACTCAATTAAGGGAAAAGACAAACACCATGACCCTTGAGACTAACAAAAACCATCTGATGTGGGAATTCAGCATATTCGCTCGACAGGCCGAAGCCAAAATAGACAATTTCATCTATTGTAATCGGGAACAGCTTAGCTTCCTCAACTCCCTGATGGACCGCAAACTTCACCGAAGACTGTTACAAAAGAAGACACTCCACCAGATCACCGCGGACATACGCCAACACGAAACTAATTTAGAGCTCCCAATACCTCTACATCATCTTCGAGCAGAAGAATTAGTGAAGATTGCAGTAATAGACGGCACCTACCATAACGGAAGGATCCTTGTTAGTCTGACACTACCGCTGACTGACAGGATGTCATATGAGCTGTATAAGCTCCATCCGCTAGCTATTCCATAGACTCTGCGAAACTGCACGTACGGGGCCGCCTATATCATTCCCAGTTGCACGCACATAGCTCTCAGCAAAGACCAGCAGACTTATCTCCCTCTCGACCAACATCAGGTAGATAAGTGTCTAAACACCCATTATAGTCGCATCTGCACCACAGGAGGCGTCACGTTGACGGCCCCAAAGGGGTGCGAAATCAAGATGTTGCTCCACCCCAGCCGAAGGGAATTCGATTCCTGCAGCGTAGCCATCAGAAAAGACCTAACGACGCAGTGGTCTCATTTGGGAGTCGATGGGACATGGCTGTTCACCACTACTGCTGAGGAAAAACTTCGCATCTCCTGCCCAGAAGATATATATAAAAACGCCAAATTACAAGGAGTCGGAATTTTGCGATTGGCACCCGGATGCTTGGCGAGGACTACATCCACGACCCTAATTGCAAAGGACGTGAAGGGTTCCACGGTTCAGTAGCTCTACGAACCAGAGACCAGCTTTAACATTACTGACCTATATTCTATATTTGAGGACAACGTAACGGCCCTAAGACCTACCAGAGCTCGGCGATACTGGACCTCTGTCGTGCTGTACCACTCATAAACAGTCATTGAAAGAGATTATGACACGGATGGACGAAATTGGACAACATAGCCGTATTCCCACTTGCACTCATGGCTTGACATACGGTGGCCTCACCGTACAGGCTATCATCATCATAGGATTTGCCATCGTTGTAGGAGTTAGGTTGTGAAGCCAACCTATACTAATGCTCGCGTCATCCTTTCCACGGATCCTAACCCAGAGATGTCTATGTTACCGCATCCGCCTACTTCGTCTATGTTTGCAAGCCCAACTAATCTCTGTCCTATCCAAACCGCAGAAACTGATTAACACCGATCGCCTTCCAGTCCCTCTGCAACCTTCGACACCAGCATCTTCACTTCATCATGTCTCGCGAAGTCACCATTACTTATGGCAAGGACCTTACCCAGGAAGTTGTGACGTCATGCTTCAAGACGTCCGGTATCGTAGTGGCGACCCGAATAATTGCGGATACGATCGCTATACGCACAATAAGATTAACTTTGAAACTATCGAACAAGGCGATACAAGGAAGGAAGCCCACTTTGGCCCTAAGGTATTGGCCGAACAAGAAGTTGAGAGGGAATTCTTCAACCATTTTGCCCGGTTCGGTCCAATGGAGTACTGCCACGCCGTCCGAGATTGTCGCCGACGATTATCGCACGGGTTCGTCAAATATCACAGCCGTCGCAACGCATCCCTTGCTTTGCAAAAATGCGACGTCCGTTACCACTTATATTAAACACTTTCACAAACTAATTATTATATGTACTTTTAAATATAATATAGTGAATCTTTACTTTC
>JAPYZP010004433.1:0-10257 GCA_030522985.1 Torymus sinensis
CAAATTTTTATCCATAGATATTCTTCCTTTCCAAATTTTTCCTCTCCGAAATTTGACAATCCAAACCTTTATTTTCCAAACTTCTAATATTAAAAAAAAATTATTTTCCAAACTTTTAGCCATCTGAATTTTTTCTTTCCAAATTCTTCCCCATCAATACAAATATTATTCCAAAATTCTGTCCATCATTAAAATTATCTATCCAAATTCCTCCTTCCCTAATTTCTGTCCATCCAAATTAGTAACTATACACCCGACGATTACGACGTAAACAAACGATAAATTTATCCATATACTGACAATTTTATATTCAATTCAATATTATATCAAAATTATAAAAACCATTAACCATAAATCTATTAACGCCCATAGCGCAGAATATCAAAAATTCCGTTCGCTTCCCATCATAAAACACTCGAAATCTCGCGATAATAAACTGCTCGGGGGGTCTCGCATAATTAAGTCGCAGCGCTATCGTGTATCTCCCAAGGAAACTCGGTCGATCATATCGAAGCCACTCTACCCGCGTACTACTCACTCAGCTGCCTGATGAGATTCGGCTTGCGTCTCTTGCTGATCCTCGTGAAAAACCTGCTGTAGTCCATGACTGCCGCTTGTCTACCCAAAACTGTATATATCTCTCGACTCTCACTGCTATCTGTATCTTCCTCGATGCCGCCTTCTATCTCATTGTTTACGTGCGCTCGAGTGGAAAGGTGCAGACGCCCCGCTACGGCTAAGATTCGGTCAGCGACTGCTGGCACTCTATACTTACTCACTACGCGATGCACATCTCAAGATTTATCTATACTCTCTATCTCTCTCTCCCTCTCTCTCTCTCGTTCCCTCTCTTCGCGCAAGAAAGCGAGAACTATAGCGCGGTCGTCTTCGCATCTTATCGGAATTATAAAGTGAGATTTGTACATATATATGTAAGATAGATGTCGGTGAACTATCTGTCGCTCGCGACCACTTGTGAAACTGCTATACATGTATACGCGGATGCGATGTTTTTTCCGAGTTCAGATAGGTATTATAATAAAGTACTTTGTTTTCGGGGGCGAAAGGTTTATAGAGAGTTTTTCGGATGGGCAACGGCGAGCTGAGTCAGCGGGGTAATCCGAGAAGATACTGAGATTGACTATAGGAGTTTGGGGGGTATAATTCCGATGAGCAGTTTAGATTTCATCTTTTTCAAGTAGTATTAAGTAGCGGCGAAGAATTATTATTGGAAGGTCGACGGTTTGTGGCTGGTCGGGTGATATACATAGGGAGCGGAGTTACGTTCATAGGTGAGTACCAGAGTACCTTCTTTATCAATGGGAATAGTTTCAATCTGGATATATGAATAGCACAGTACGGATTATAGAGTGAGTTGTAGCGAAGATGTTATTTATTTCTGGATTATCTTCAGTGTAATAAGTGGTTTGTATGACGGTTCAAAATGATTAATTAAAATTTGAATTAATTATATGGTTTAATTAATAATTAATTGTTTAATCTTTAATAATTAAAGGCTTATTTAATTAATAATTAAATTTTAATATTTAATTATAGGCCCACTTAATTAAGAATGAACTTTTTCATAATAATTATAGATCCATACAGAAGAATTAATTCTTTGAATTTAATTATACGTCGTATAATTAAACTCCCTCTCACCCCAGTAGAAACGTTAACCAACAGTTTACAATCGGTTGGGGAAATCGGACCGAGTTGGCTAACGGTTTAACCAACGCTTACTTTAAAATGCTGCTAATTTCGTCACGAAATGATGGTTCGCTTATAGCCAACAGTTTAACCAATCGTTGGTTTAAAAATGCTATCAATTTGTGTGGTGAGTTAGCGTTGACCGATAATTTCAGAATTTTCAAAATGACTAAAATAATAAATTATATAGGAATGCATTAATCGGAATCCATTCAATGCATGGTATAGGTCTTCAGGGTAATCGATGACGAAGTCTAGGTGGTGCCTACCGGAAGTTTCTACGTCTAGATGTCAGAATGCATTCAGTGCGTGGTATAGATGTTCAAGGTAGCCGATGACGAAGTCTAGGTGGTCCGCACCGTAGTTTTTGGCTTCTAGGTGTCCAACCGCATCCAATGCTTGATCTAGGGGCGTTCGAGGTAGCCGATGACGATAGCTAGGTTGTGCGCTCCATAGTTACTTACCTCATGGTGTCGAAACGCATCGAATGCGTGGTCTAGGTCTTTGGGGTGGCCGATGATGGAGTCTAGGTGGTGCGCTCCATAGTTTTTTGCCTTTAGGTGTTGGAAAACATCGAATGCGTGGTCTAGGTGTATTGGGTCGCGGATAACGCAGTCTAGGTGGTGCGCTCCGTAGTTTTTTGCGTCTAGGTATCGGAATGCATTCCATGCGTGGTCTAGGTGGTTAGGGTCACCGATAGCGGAGTCTAGGTGGTGCGCCCCATAGTTTTTTGTGTCTAGGTGTCGGAATGCATACCATGCGTGGTCTAGGTGGTCGTGATCACCGATGTCGGAGTCTAGGTAGTGCACTCCGTAGTTTTTTGCCTCTAAGGGTTGGAATGCATCGAGAACGTGCTTAACGACGAAAACTACGGAGTACATTACATAGACACTATCATCGGCTACCCCCACCCCCTAGACCACGCATGGAATGCATTCCAACACCGAGACGCAAAAAACTATGGAGCGCACCACCTTGGCTCCGTCATCGGCGACCCCAACCACCTACACTACGCATGGAATGCATTCCGATACCTAGATGTAAAAAACTACGGAGCGCACCAGCTAGACTCCGTCATCGGCGACCCCGAACTCATAGACCACGCAGAGCATGCATTCCGATACCTAGACGCAAAAAACTACGGAGCGCACCACCTAGACTCCGTCATCGGCGACCCCGAACACCTAGACCACGCATAGCATGCATTCCGATACCTAGACGTAAAAAACTACGGAGCGCACTACCTAGACTCCGTCATCGGCTACCCCGACCACCTAGACCACGCATGAAATGCATTCCGATACCTAGATGCAAAAGACTACGGAGCGCACCACCTAGACTCCATCATCGGCCACCCCGAACACGTAGACCACGCATTTGATGACTTCAAACACCTAGAGGTAAATACCTACGGTGCGCACCAGCTACACACCGTCATCGAACATTCCAATCACCTAGACGTCGCATTCAATGATTTCTAACACGCAGAGACAAAAAACTACGGGGCGCATCACCTAGACATCGTCATCGGCCACCCCAAAGACCTACACCAAGCATTCGATGCTTTTAATTATGGATAATAGTTGACCAACCGTTCTAACCGTTTGGCTGTTCGTTGGCGCAAAAAATTGGCCAACATTTAGGAGATCTTAAACGGTTAACTGTGGAGTAGAATCCAAAGTTAGAATGAGTTTTGGTTGCACTCAATACCCTATGATTGCGTAAATTGTAAGAAAGACAGCGTTCGGTAAATAGACATAGTAACTCAGGGCACTGTATGGTATTGAGTAATTTTAAACGTTAATAGACAATCGTGGAAGTGATGAAGTGAAGAAATGGTCTGGATATTAAAAAATGCAGCTACTTCCGAGTAATTGTGGTTCAGTTTGCTCATAGGTCTATTGGATTTAAAGGCTATGTATCTTAAGAATTTATGGTGGACGGATTCAAGCTTAGTTTTCAACATATTAGTGAAAGGCGCCTAGATTGGCGAGCAGTAAGTCAAATTAGGTATTACGAGAGTTTTGTACAGGTGAACTATTGCAGATATATTGCGAGAATCTTTGGTTGTACGCTTTACGAATCCCAAGGTTTTGAGTGACTTAGAGATTTTATGCACTATAATGAACATAAATTTTATTTGCTTCACGAAAAATGTATAAGAGTTGCGAATGGTTAATTTAGTTTGTTCATACCATCCAAAAATGATATAAATAGATTAGAGTAATCGTATATAGGAAAATGAGAGTTAGAAATTTCTCTAGCTGTTCTTAGAGCTAAGTACTAACTTCGCAAAATGTTTGTCCCCATTACATTTCGATTCATCAAATAATACGTACAGCACTTTAAATGATTAAGAGATTATTATTAATTAATAAACAAATAGAATTAGAGACATCCCGCTATTTAATGCTAAAATTATTCATACATATTATTAAAAAATATAGTGTCGTTATTTAACCATAGTAAACAAAATTTGGTCGTAATATATTATACAGGAAAAATAATTTTTATTAAATATATATTTACTTACAATATTATTAAAATTTATTATTTTTATAAAATTATTAATTTGACGTTAGCTCAGGGTCGGCGAGAACATGAGGATGAGGTTTGAAATAAAATGTGAGTTAAAATAAAATCAAATATTTAAAGTTAAAATAAAAGGATTTCAAGTAACGGTAGAGCAGTGAAGTAATATAAAAGATAATTAAAAAAAATAAATAATTAAATATGATAAAAGGACGAAAGGCGGTTCGCGTTCGCGTGGTTTCTCGGGGGCTCGCGAGACTCTCGCCAGGGTGTTCCTGGAGTGTCCTGGTGACACCGAGCGTGGCTCGAGGTGTCACCCGCTTTTTGCCTGAACGGCCGAAAGGCCGCATGCTTGGCGAGCTTCCGCGAAGCTCGCGGGGAGCGTCGACTCGCGAAGTTCGGGGAAAAAGTCGGGCTCTAAAATTCTCGAAATTGAATTAAAAAAGAAACAAAATAAAGTGCGCAACCGTGCGGACGTCAAATTAGTAAAATCTAAAAATAAATATTTATTGAATATTTAAAAACTCATATAATGTATTAAAAAATACATTTAACACTTTTTATACATACAAACACATTCCTTTAAAGAATCTTCTTTTTCTTAAAATTTCAATCTTTGAAAAAAATCTGTCTTTTAATTGTTTAAGATTTTACCAGTGACGTGGGAAAGAAGAAGAAACAGATCGGTAAGGTCTGCCTTACTATTTTTAAAAATGCAAAAGTAGATATTTTTTGTATATTTCGTCTAATCTTAGAGTCAATTATAATTAAAGTCAAGGAACTACACAACATAAATTTAAAATAAATATAAAAATCAACACAATTAGGTAAAAAATACCAAAAACTAACGATTATGGGTAAATAAAGTGAAACCAGGTAGCAGTTTTAAACATATTTGTAACATTTATTCCAATTCATCAACACGCCACTTTTCGTGAATGTCAGTTAATCCTTCACATTTTGTTTTATATATATGCGACGTGTGTATGTGTTACGCGTCGTGTCTCCCTCCCTTCGCCTTTCTCTCTCTCTCTCTCTCTCTCTCTCTCTCTCTTACTCTCACCTCATCTGCACGAGAACGTGTTTTACAGTATGTATAATTCATATAGTACATTGTATATTGCGCGCGCGCGCGTTATCTTCGAACCTCTCGACCATATCTATACATTAGGTTATACCTTATATATGCGAGCGTACACCTCTCTCTCTCTCTCTCTCCCTCGTTCATCTCTCTCCTCTTCTCTCATTTTATTGTTCGTTCGCGCGGGTGTAAGTATATATATATATATATAACGTCTCTTCGCGCGAATAACATCCTTAATAACTTACTTACGACCTATACGTACGTGAGTGTCTCTTTGTATGTACCACGGTAGGGTCTATGTATATTTTATATAAATGTACATTCGTCTCGTTCGAATACCGCGCCACACACGCGCGCGAGTTGCGTTATACTTACACACACATGCACACACGCACACGCACACACACACATTGTACATACATCTTTCGCGTATAATAATAATGTTACATTAAAGTATAATTATAAGTATATAACGTGATTTACAACTGCGCGCGCAGAGTTGAAAGACTATCGGTCCAAACATATATAGCGCTCGCGCGCGCACACGTGTGTGTATACATTATATATATTATATCATGTTATAATATATCGTTCATTCGAACGAGACGCACACACATTATATATCTGGGTTTTTTTTTCTCCTCGTTTTACAGCTGACGCGCGTTGGACCACTTCTCGAGCGGAAGGACGTCGCGTACGTTATATAATTTGTAATTATGCTCGACTGGGGGAAGTTTGTATATATGTATTTTATATATATATATAAACGAAAATATGATTTCGTCTGTCTGTCTATACAAACGCAGCGCGGTTATATGTAACAGTGTGGGATTATATACTTAATCGAATGCAAAATTAACGCTCGCACGCTGCATTATCGATGCAACTCTTTAACAAATATACATCGTCGAATCTGGAAGCCTAAATTATGGTTTCTATTCACTTTTCCTCATTATGCTCTGTACGTAATGCTTTGTTCAAATTCCTCGTCAACAAGTAGTATACACAGTTTCTATAAATCGCACGCAGTCGCCAGTTTTCTTTCTTGTTACACGAGATGCGGTGTGTATAACGCAAAACTCGAGTCTTCTCGAAATTTACAAGAAATGTACAGAGGCTGCAGTAATATGTATATGTGTATGCAGGTGTGTTGTATATGTATTTAACGCCGTCGCGATCGAGAAGCCTCCAATTTGACTTTCGAGGCCGTCGTATTTTTGTTTTTTTTTTTGTTGTCTGTCGCACACATGCTCGCTCTCTCACTCGTGCCAAAAACTATAACACGCGTCTCTCTCACTTTTTTATTATTCCCATTTATTTTTGTGTTCGTTCGTCGTCGCGATTCTCACCCCTCGTTTTGACACTTTGCATATACGTATAATGTTGTATTTACAAAAATGGTATATGTATAATAATATATCTCTTAACGATTACACTTGCTTTCTTTCTCGCCTAATTACGTCACTTTACAGTCTAATTACAAGTCCCACTGGTTTTTTCTTTTTTTTTTTATATTAGGATAATTTTTAACGGGTTTTGTTTATTACTTTTTCGTTATGTTTTAACATAGATTATAACGGCGCCTTGTGTTTTTTTTTTCGAAAGCTTGCTATTGAAACACAGTTTTGCGTCTTCCGCGCTTGTTTTATTTTTTTTTTATCTCCCGCCCGCTTTTTTTTCGTATTTTTACAAGTCTCTTGCTTGACGACGATATAATCATATTTGGCCAAAAACACTTGATTAAAAACACTGCACGTTGTAAATTATTAAAATTTTCGTAAGAGCAATCAAAAAAAAAAAGAATCTTGAATTGGGAAGCAAAGTACAACATTTCATAACAAAAGACGACTGAAATTATAATTTAAAAACGTCGCCAAGCGAGAGTAGCCCGCGTTCGCGCGCGCGCGTCTCTCCGTCGTCATGCCTTTGTGAGTGCGTGTCCCCTTTTAACGTTTCAGGGGTAGGCTGTGTGTATATATATGTTCTGCGCTGCTCCCCCGATTCGTCACTTTGGCACGGAACGTTGTTCGAGAATGAAGAGAGAGAATGAAATCGTCATTGTATATATAAGAACTGTGCAGGGTGCGCCCGTGTGTGTGTGTGTGTGTATATGTGGGGACGAACAATAGGAAAAAGTCGAGTGGTGATGGATGAAGGCACAGATGATGGCACGAATCGATCGTTAATCCCGCGGAATTCGGTTGGGTCTCTTTTTTAATTAAGGTAGAAATAGTTGATAAATGATAATCAAGGAATGGAGAGAGATTTAATAATGTTACAGATCTTTGTTTGGTGGATACTCAATACTTTGTATAAAAGAAACAACGTTACGTTGTATTTCGAATTTGACGTTATTTTTTCTTTATATTTTTTTTCTTGACGAATAAAAATTCATTTTATGATCTTTCAGTAGTACACACGTATTGCTAAAAGTTTCTATAAAAAATGTTTATAACGCTAAAGAGTTAGAAAAAGAAAAATCAATATTTCGAACTATAAAACTTTACGATTGTAAAACCTCTATAAAAATTCATTCTTTCCCCCCCAAAAAGGTTATGGATGTAGCGACGATTCGTGATCGAAGAGGTATTCCGATTGTAGAAGAGGAAAGTAACGAATGAACAATAAGGGCTTTTAGTGTCGTAATAAGTACATCGATTGCCTATCTGCTTGAGGTTTCTAATAGTTTTTCCATTACCCTTTATCTTTTATTGTAAATTCTAGCGTCGATAAGAGTAGAAAAATTATAAAAGTACGAAGGTCTACGAGACTATAACAGCTACGAGATGGATAGTGTCTAACGCGACGACGTCGATCGTGTAATACGCTTTTCACCGAATACTTCGTTTGGCCTTTTTATTTCCACGCGACACACGCAAAGTGTATAATATATAGCACGTAAGCTGTACACACGTTTTATTGTGGGGAGAGATTATTTTCCAAGCTCTTTTCAGGTTTGTTCGCTCGTTCGAAGGGACGCGACGAACGAACGGTTTTATGAAAAAATATACTCCACGATAGGATAGGAGCTCGATTGACCCGGGGGATTTACATGTATTATTATTATTATAGTTTATGGAGATGCGGAAACTTTGACCGAAAATAATTGCGTTATTTTTTCAATATGTATTATACACACGAAGACTCGTTGTTGAGTTAGGTTTTGAGTACTTATACGAATTTATTTACAAAAATCAAATGGGGTATGGGTGTTGACTTCTTAGAGTTTTTTTGTTTATAGCCACATTATATAGTTTAAGCGTCGCTTACATGCTGTTACACATTATTGCTTATTATGTATGTGAATTAATATGCAAGATTATAGGAAATTTTGTATGAGTCCGAAGTTTGCATCGTTGGAATGCAACGAAATAATTTTTTTACATTTAATTAAAGTTATTAATAACTTGAAGTCAAACAAATTGATCACTTGTAATCGTGCAGGTCGTTATAAAAAGATATTATTCTTGAAATTCTATCAATATACGCCTGAAGATTGTTTCATACGATTAGATTGTTCATACGATTTGCTCACCGTTATTGTTATCAAGAGGAAAAAACGCGAGTCTCGCGTGTATTCTTACGCATTATTATGCAAACCTAATAATAAAATGTATTTGTTACCTGGAACGCAACTATACTTCCGGTCAAGGTTCGCGCATGGCTACCTAATGGTATGAGCTACGTTTACCCTGAATTCTCTATATAGAAAAAAGGACATCTACGTATAGAAGCGACTAAGTACAAGACAGTTGTGTACACCCGATGAGAATGAGAGATGGATTATATAGATATAGCTCGAAAAGGTAAATGTGCACGTCGTGTGTGGTGGAAGATCGTTGTCGAGTTGAAGACGAGTTGTTGTTGCATTGCACGATTATTGATCGTTTCATGCGTGCGTGTCACAGTCGATGGAAGAGAAGTGCAGGAGGAAGGCACCGGGGGAAGTTATTATTTTTTTATTTATATAATCGTTATTATTATTATTATTTTTTGTTTAATCTTATACGCTTTCGCTTTAAATCCTCATTTGTGTTTTATTTAATTTCATTCGTTTACTTAAAAGAGACTAAAAAGTTCCGTTTTTTTTTCATGGTGAATGATTCTCCTCTACGGTCGAACGCACTCTCGCTAGTTTTTGGTTTTTTTTTCTCACTCGTCTATATTTGGTATTATATGCGCGTTTGCTTAATTCTCTCACCTTTTTTTTTTGATAGTTTTGTTTAAATTTATACTTCGACTATAGACAGTTTGATTGTTACATTTGGCAATTCGGCAGCACTTGCGAGTTCAAGCTCCTCTTACAGGCCGAGACCGAGCGATTCGTTGCGAGGATTATGTCCGTTATATACTTATATCAGTGGAAAACTTAAAAGCAAGTCTCTCTCTTTCGATCGTTATAACGCTCTTTTTGCTACTAGTATAATACGACTTTTTATCTTTGCTCGGAAAATATATTTACAATTAATACAGTTTATATTTACTATAAAAAAGTATTAAAATAATACAAATACAATTAAAATTCGCCTCTTCAATGACGAACAGAGCACCTACCGATATATACTTCTTTTTTTTGGTTTTCATTCAACTATATAACGATACAATAAAGGCCAATGCTGTTTTTTCCTCGCGCTAAATCGTCTCGCGTATGTATAATTCATCGGAGTCGTCGTTTTATTCACATCTTTGTTCACTTGGACTTTGTTGTTGTTTTACCCTTTACGTCTCGTAAGTATAAATCATCTTTACACGACTCTCCCTTTAAATCCACACGTCACTTGCTTTTTTGCTCTCCTCGTTTAATCGACGTTCTTTGTATATAGCATTATGTACACCTAACTAACGTAAACAGTTGCCATGCAGACATCGTATGTGGATAGGAGCAGTCGGTTAACTGCTGAGCTCTGCGCGCGCTTCGTCCCCGTCATTTG
>JAPYZP010004434.1:0-17385 GCA_030522985.1 Torymus sinensis
CGTAGCTTTAATCGGACGCAACACGGGAACTAAAATAAGCATCGTCGAGCGCGATTCCGTAATTTTCTAATTTATGCTATCGTAAAACTCGCCTCGGAAGGTCTCCGAAAAACCGATCGCGAGCGTGAGCGCTCTAGGCGTATACATATATATATATATATATCTCTCTTGACGCAACTACGTTGCAGCTTATAAGTACTTACTTCATACTTAGTATCTGAGAGAAAAACAGTACTTCTCGGGTTGACTGTGTACTTATATACATATATTAGCATTTATCAGCTCGACGCGCTCTCCGTCTGGTCCGATCGAGCGAGCGCGTACTTTATACAAGTCGAAGAAAAAGAATGCAGATTAAACGAAAATGAAAGAGGGACGGAGAAGCGAAGAGAGGAAAGCGAGATAAACACGGCGCAGTAGGTAGCAGGAAAAGTCGCTCTCGTCGAGAGAGCGCGCGCGGCGGCCCAGTACCAGTATAGTAGTAGCCGCCGATCCGGCAACGCTGTGCGCACAACTGCTGCTGCTGTGTGCGTGTGGAGACTAGGAGAGGAAGAGAGAGGGGGAGAGAGAGAAAGAGAGAAGGAAAACAACGAAACGCGCGTGCGACTGCCCGCAGCACAAAAACATATAAGTTGTATACCTACCCAGGTATACGCGCTTGGGCGAGAAAGAGAGCGACACTCGGGAAAGACAGAGACACGGGTGTGTGTTGTGTAGTTTAGAAGGGGCCGATATATACGTCGCGTACACGCTGCTGTGACGTCGTCCCTCTTCCTCGGGATTATTTTCATCGTCGCTCGAGAAGAAGCGATTCGAAAATGTAGCGGAGTTCCGAGTGCGTATATTATGATGTCGAGAGAGCGCGCGACGGGAAAGAGCCAGTGTGATATATCGCATGCCTGTGCGCTAGTGTGAAAGAGAGAGAAAGAGAGGGAGCGAGGGCTTGTAGCGCAGAGAGGAGACAAAGGGCAGAAGTCAAGTGCTTGGAACGAGTCGAGGAGGAGCAACGAGGTAAAGGGCGTATTTACCTACAGAAGCGATCAGAGGCTGCGCAGAGTGAGGCAGGAGAGGAAAGGGAATATTGGGGGCCGGACAGAGTTGTGAGAGCTATAGAAAAAGAGAGACGCAGAAGCGAGCAGCGCGCAAACGGAGCTCTCTATACCTATATAGTCTCTTACTGGCAGCTACAGCTGTGTGTTGCGTACGGGGCGCATGCCGTCAGCTGATTTCGATCAAGTCGCCCCGTCTCCCATAGTCGCGGCCGCAGCCGCGGGACCGACGGACGAAAACACAAAGAAGGGGGAACGACACGAGGTAGGACAGTACGAGCAGCGAGGTTGCCCGACAAGCAGCAGCGTCAGGTGCTGCATCCTAATGTCGCACGGGCGCGACACGTGCTGGGCCCACGACGAGATCCCCGACGGAGTAGTCAACTTTTTGCGCCTCTAGCCGAAAGCACGCTCATTGTTTGCTGCTTCTCCGCGTTGTCGACACAGTGTATGAGTGTGTGTGAGTGTCGTGTTTTGAGCCTGTCCGCCCGCCTGTCAGCGCGCACGCAAACATCCATGCACGCACCAAGCGTAGGCTCCGTTTGATTTTTTGGGAGATAGAAGGAGGAGACACCTTAAATGATAGAGATCTTCTGGTGAACGACAGCCCAGCAGCCAGTCACCATGCCTTGGCAAAGCGAAATTCTGGGGTGGTTCAAGATACCGCAGAAAGTTGAGAACTTCCTCAAAGCTTTCATATGCTTCATACTGAAGCACTACCTGAGGAAATATCTTTCGGCAAATCTACAGACTCATCAGCTGCAAGTCAATGTGCGCAAGCAGTCTGCCACTGTCTCTGACCTATACTTCGATGAGGAGGTAAGTACTGAGGAGTTTCTTTGTCTCTGGTCAATGGACTGACATATACATGATATAGCACTTGCGAGCAGAAAGCAATAATACATTCAAATCAACGCAAAGTTATTCTACTTGTTATGCGTGTTACAAAGAAGCATCTTAATTTTCATTAGTAAAGAAAACTATAATTATTATTTATTTTGTGATAAAAAATATTTGTTTACAATAGAATTTTCGTTTTTTAATATTATTATTCTTGGGTTCAATTTATATTTAACAACACAGTTATCTAAAAAATAATTATACTTTTGAAAAATAAAAACAATAATTCATCTTAAAATTAAATGTGAATACTTTTAGCATATTTGTCTGAAATGCTTTTTAGTTTTTATTAAATATTTTATTTATTAACTATAATATTCAGTTTTGCTCAATAATTATTAAACTAAGTACTTGAAAACAAATCTAATCTACTTTTTAAATAATCACTTTCATTAAATTTAATACTTTGCTTAGCAAATTAATAGAAAATGATTAGTTGAAAGGCTACATACTTGCAAGTGGTTTATTATTACTTCAGTAAATTATTAAATTATTATTAAATTATTATTATTACTATCACTAAATTATAAATTATTATTAAATTGTTCTTCCATACAAAGAGAATCGATAACATTTTACAAAGTTAATAAAAATTACATAATATGTTATTATATATAATAATGCAAAACTGTTATTTTTTATGTAATCTTTACTATTATTTTTATTAAATTTTATACTATTGTAAAATGAATCTTATATTTTTTATTTTTAAAGGTATCAGAAGTGATCATTTTTAAACTTTATTAATTGTATCTTTCTTAAATTAATGCATCTTTCAAAAAACTTTGTATTATGCTTCACAATGTTTTAAAAATCTGTAATTTTAATATAATTTAATATTCTTACAGGAACTTAACAAAGATGCAGAAAAGTATCAAATTCCATGCGAAGTTCTTAAAGCACACGTTAAAGAAATAAAAGTGTCAATCCCGTTGACGAGTTTATTCCAGGAATCAATTTTTGTTCAGATTCGAGGGTTGAACTTAATTCTTAAACCAAAAGTGAGGCAAGATCCAACTTCAATGTTTGAATCCATGATAAACAAGAGTATGACTGCTAGCATGGCTCATGATTTTCGAGAATTTTTACAAAAAACTGAAAATGTTCCTTCATTAGATGGGGTTGAAATATGTAGCCAAGCAATAGAATCAAGTAAGCAAAATCAAAGCTGTCATTATATAGCATGTATTTCAAATAAGAAATAAAATATTTAATTTTATTTACTAATTTGCCATGAAATGTTCAAAATAATGACTTAAATCTCAATAATCACAATAAAAATGCTATACTATTCTTTGAAAGAATACAAAATATTATATTTTTATTAATACTGAATTATTTGTTTCTTTTTTTTATGCTTTGTACGATTTTATACGACATGAATTTAATTATATGTTTCTATTTCTGTAATTATTGGTGTTTAAATTATATTTTCAACTATATAGATGTGTGTATTTTGTGTTAACATTTCAATGTTTGTTTAAGTCAATGTCTTTAAGTTAATGTCTTTACGTAGTTCTTTATTATTTCCCAGTATTGAAAAAAATTCAAGTACAATTTGTTGACACTTGCGTTACACTAAAACATGAGAATCCTGGAGCGCCGAATGGGATAGCATTAGAGATGAGGATACAAAATCTGGAGTATACAGATGAAGCTGTATTAGATCCAACAGGACCTGTAGAAAAAACTGAATCAAGCAAAGAAACTACACCAGCTGCCTTTACTACAAAGCATTTGTATTTAGAAGGTGTAACTTTCTACACAGCTGAGTATTTGTGCAGTAATAAAGCAAACCCTGAAAACACAAGTAAAGAGTCTACACCGGATTCTAAGGTATAATAATTATAGGTGGATTATAAAAAATCATAAAAATATCATAGTTTACTCTAATTTGATGAAATCTTATTTTTATTTTTAAATGTTATGAAACATTATATGTTAGTATTTCTTTGTGAACTAATGTTTATATTCTTTTAGAATTCAGATACTCAATTTTCATCTGCACAAACGTCGTCCGCCCAAAATATATCCGAATCAGCAGAAAAAAGTAGATACAATTTAGATGAGTCAAATTGGATTATGTTTGCTAAATTATCAGGACGTCAACAAGTGCGTCTAAAAGAGAAAGCAGGCGAAGGAATCATGGGACCCAATGTAATTGTTATATTTAATCTATAAATTAATAGTACATTACGATACTAGTGCGGTAAGTTGCACTTTCTGGCACGGCGAGTTACGCGCCCGAGCGTAGCGAGGGTGCTAACGCCGTGATAGATAGTGTCACTTAAAGCACGCTATCGTACAATATTTTATAGTATCTGCGTGCCTTAAGTCCGCCTTTCCGTGTCTTAAGTGCGGACTTAAGTCACGCAGTGCTATAAAATTATGTACGATACTCGTGACTTAGTGGCTCTTTATTGCACGGCGTTTAGCGCCCTCGCTGCGCTCGGGCACTAACATCACGCCGTCGCCGTGTCAAAAAGAGCCACTTTAGTCACACGTATCGTAATATACTAAATTGACATCCTGTGCGTAAAATACGTGTCGAAATATACTATTTCAAATTTTTTTTAGGTTGAAGTAATGATTAATTTTGGTTCTCTAACGGTATTTATAACCCCAAAACAAACGCAACTTCTAATTGAGTTGCTGCAAAAGTGTGTCTCAGCAACTGTGAAAGAAATTAATACTGTTACACCTAAAATGATGAACCAGAAAAAAATGGCTTATACCGATTTCAGCAAAGTCGAAAATATACTGGTAGAAGATATTCGTCAAACGCATGGATACAGAACAACGGTAAATGTAAAAATTATAATACTATTGTAACAATAATCCATTGTAACCTACCATTTTGAAGTTTAATTATAAACTTCTTTACCAATCTTTAACTTATTTATTTGTTGTATAAAATGACTCAAGTTTTATGCATATATTATTTTGATATATCTAAATATTAAAAGTAAAGTAATTTAGTATTTAGAAAAAGGAAAAAACTGGTCAACAAATACGCGCGGCACTTATAAGTTGCGTGAAATAACCTAGTTATGCACTTCATATTTTGAAATTTTATTTATTTCATACATTCTAATCTGTTTAAATAAGAATGTGATGGACATGACTTGACAATTAAATTTTTTATGCGACAGGATCTACGAAATACACAGGGCTGGTCCACTGCGTCTCCAGACGATTCGGATAATAATGACGATTTTCTTCCTATGATCTCAACCAATGGCGCATTAATGACTACTTCAATTACAAGCAGTAACATCAGTATGGATGAAAGTATAGGAAGTAGCGCGAGCTCAAAAAGTTCAGTTACAAATGCTCCTAGAAGACAAAAATTCAGACATAGCGTAGACAGTGATCCATCTGTAGATATGACAGTCTCCAGCGTACAAATATGTTCGGTAGCAGTAGTTTTGTTGCATGAGGATATTTTGAGCACGGAATACAATCGGTCCTCTATTGAAATGATGAAAACAGTTGCAGACAAATTTTTTCAAAAAATAGGAACATTCGCTGTAAACGGATATGGTAATAACGACTTTGATAGAGCATCTAAAGTTTTTACAGAAATCTGTCCCTATAGTCATTTAAGGTAATATACATTGTATATATACATTTAGCTTTTTTAATTATTTGGTAGGAAAGCAATAATTTGAAAATGCTATTTTTCTAGGCTTTTAGCGGCTCCTTTGATAGTAGAAATAACGAATAAAAAAACTTCTCAATGTTCATCGATATCTGGAACTCTGAGTTTAGCTAGTTTTGAAGTAATAGAATGTTTGGTTGATAACGAAACATCAGCCGATCCAATAAGTATAGAATTACTTAGTTTTCGCAAAGAAAATACTACAAACGCTAACATGTTTACTAGCAAACCAGATCTCGAAATGAAATTTAGCCATACTGAAAAAATTTCAAAGCGACCTCACATCACAAAATATAGCCATCCCCGCACGAAATTTGAGTAAGTTTTTACATTCATTCACTAAATATGTTATACGCTAACGAGTAAAAATAATTAATATATAATGTATGTTTGTAGTATTACACTGCAGGAATGTCAAGCAGAATTTGATATTACAATAATTAATAGAATATCAGCTCTTTTGAACCTTCAGCCTATTTGCAAATCTAGTCCGTATACTACACCAAACGATAATGTAAGTTTCGTAAAAATTTAATAAATATTTGCAATTTTTATCAGATCTTTTTCTTTTCTTAAATAATATATTTTCTTGTTTGATTACAGGCTAAGTCTGTATTCTATCAAGCTGTTGAAAGCCCATCACTGCCAGAGTCACGAACAGATATCAAAATAAATGCATTGAAATGCATTATAAATCTTAGGTAATAAAAGCTTTTATTTACTATTTTCTCACTGAGTTATGCGCATTAAATATAAATAAAATGAAGTGCTTTTTTATTTAACTATAAGCATATCTTTTTATTTAACTATAAGCATATAAAAAAGTGTAATGAAGATTTAAGCTGTTTGCGCATTATGATTACCAATAACGTCAATGTTTATAATTAAAAACTACTTAATTTTTGTAGATTTCCAATTCCTGATTTGCGCCCGATGCATGACGAAAATCGTTTACCTGGATGGAAAAGAAATATTCGACCAGATTATGTCACGTTACATCTGACAGACGCTAAATTACACACATCCTTTGAGAGTCACGTACCGCACCTAGCACGGCACGAAATTCAGTGTCGTCATTTTTTGTTAACTTACACAGAAGCCGACTCGGATATACCTTTAGAAATCGGGAAAGCGTCTGCTGATGAGCGAAGTGATGAATCTCTATCTAATGTTGGTGAAGGATTTGGATGGCCACGAGTGGTCTTTACAGTTTTTCCCCAGCACTTAGGTGGTCCATTAGAAGATAGTTCTGATGGCGAACCCGATTCTAGTTTAGACGATACATTAGAAAATACTCCTAGACAAGCGCCATCACCGTTCAGTGCAAGAAAGGTTATACATGAATCTAAGGTGCCACACTCGCGATCTCAAAACTCAGATGGTGCTCAAACTAGGTTAATATTTTAAATTAGTTTTTCCTTATTTTTCATTAAATTTTTAAAAGTATAATTGTAATACTTATTTTTCTTTAGGAATAATAATTGTTTCAATGTGTAAAACTCATAAAATTTCTAAAAAGTTTTAATTATATTTATATCTATTGCAGAGAGGGTGAAGAACTAATTATTCCGGGAAGTCGACAAGAAATGACTGAATTTATAGAAATAGGGTCGCATAACACGAAAATTCAACTAGAAATAAATTTGCCGTGCGCTTCCGTCCAAATTCCATCAAAACACTTGTACGAATTAATTTATAATAGATTTAACAACGATCTTCTTCTTTGGCAACCATCTGCCCCAAGACGTACAATACAACCTGAATTGAATATTGGTTTTGATATACCTTCTACGTTATTGCAAGAATCATACCACCACAAGTAATTATTTTGTTATTCCATTTTTATTAATCGATTTACAATGTGAAATCTGAAATTTCATGTTCTTTGTATATTTATAGGTTCTCTATGTGCAAAAGTGCAATTCAATACGATTCAGATAGTGATTCCGACGATGAATTAACATTTATGTCTGCAACTGATAAGAAGCTTTTTAAAAAACCAAATCGTACACAAAAAAATGGTCAAAGCAAAGTGGCCTTGACATTAACAATAAATCAAGGACTCTTCACTATGTACACGCCTGTTAGGGATTCTAAACGTAATGTTATACCTGGTCAAAAGGGTGAAATAATATTAAAGATTGAAGATGCAACTTTGTTTTCTGTATCCAATTTTAAAAGTGATGAAAATTTGGGTTACGTTTGTGTAATGGTAAAAGACATTGCACTATATCATTGTGGTTTAGTATCAATGCCATCTCAATGTCCTCCACTTCGGTCCATAAATAGTATCTTACCAAGACATTGTGAACAAACCATATATAGAACTGAACCTGGCGCAAATATTTCGGCGAATTCGGTAGAAAAAGACATGTTATTTGTAGCAATAAAAATACAGGCAAACCATGAAACCCATCGAATAAAGGTACAACAAGTTATTCTTTATATATTATTTATTAAACATAGTAACATATAATATAGATATCTAATTCAATTTTGCGGCTTATAGACTTTTAGAGTTAGTGTTGGCATTAATCAAGCGACTATAATGTACAGAGCAACAGTATTACAAAACATGTGGTTTAAGCAATTTACTGATTGCTTGGATATTACTGACCATCCTGTTCTGGGTTATGTGCCACCTGGTGTTTTAACTGAGTTACATGCTCATTTATGGGATTGTGCTATGGATTATCGGTATGCTATTCATTATACTTGAATTATTACTACTTTTATTTTGTTATACATGTTAAAAATAATTTAAATTTTATATTTTTGTTAAAGGCCTATACATATGCCATTGAGAACTATGATTACAGTTGGTAACTTTAGCATATCAAGCAACATTGCTGCTCAAACTAATACTTCCACTCTTCGATTTATAGTGGAGGACTTAGCTCTCTTTATATCAGATAAAATGAGCGTGGCTTTAGATTTAAGACGTTATTATGTATGTGTTGTAAACATAGATTTATTTGAGTTGTCATTAAGACTCAATGACAAGATGTGCGGGAATGCGCCAAGATTTGATCTGCGAGCCAGTAATCACGAACTTCACGTGCGCACATGTGCTGATAGCACCAAAGCACTTATAGACTTATTGAATTATTTGGCTAGTGATGGTGATATGGTATCAAGCACTGCAAGTACAGACAATATTTCCGTGCCAAGCTCAGAGGATGGAGAGAGTTTATTAGGCGATGAATCAATTAACTTATTAAGTAAGAGTCAGGTTCAGCGAGTTAATATATTGATGGAAGAGGCAATGGAAGACACTTTTAAAGGTTCATTAAAATTTTCTATTAAAAAACTTTTAATAAAATAAATAATATTCCTGTGAATTTACAAGCGTTTATGAATGAGATATATTAAAATTGTAATTTTTTTTATTATATAATCAATATATAACGATTCCTTTTTTAGATACGATAGAAACTACGGAACCGAAATCGCAGGGAAACAGGAATTGCGTAGAAGTATTTTATTTCCCAGATGAATCGACGCAAGGAATGGTAGCTGAAATGCGTGCAAATTGCGAGGAAGCAGTAGAAGCTATCGGATCTGATGGTGATCAAGTTCTTAATTTCGACGATGGCGATGATGGCTTTTGTATTTTGGGTGAAGAAGCTGGAACGGGAATACCGCCGGTTAGTGGTATTCCCACAATACGGTGGTTTGACTCAGAATCTTTCATGATTGTAGATAATCATTTCTCAACACCATCGGGCAAAACCGATGCGCTTAAAGCACCGAAACATTTTCCGGCAGGCGTTAAGAGATATACTTTATGCGAAATGACATTCTTTTGGCACATTTATGGTGGTCAAGATTTTGGAATGCCTCCATCTCCGAAAAAAACAACTATGAATGATTACTCTGCATATTATGGGTGTCATGGTCAAGAAAGGTAATTTTGTATGAAGTACATTAGTATATTGTGCAACTAGGGAGGAAAGTTAACTTTTTCTAAGGAGGATAATGATTAAGTAGGAGTGTCTCAGTCAGGCGCCAAAGGACGTGTTGCATTATAGTACTTTTTTTAATTCGTGCATGAAAAAGGCCATTTTCCTGCATAGAAAGGTGAATGCAAAATCGAGCATTTCGAGCGTCTAGTGAGTAGCGGGAAGAAAAGTATACTTTTATGACTCGATATGCCCGTCCCTTCATCCCCCTTTCATGCAAAAAAGATCCTATTCCTGCACTCATTAAAAAATTCTACGTGCAACAGTGGAGCACTTGACTTTTTCAGCCTCCGATGATGATATTGACAACTTTCCTCCCTAGTTGCACAATGTAGTATTTTCTAATATAATTTAGTTTTTTTTTTTTTATAAAAGAAATATTCGCTATTTGAAAAATTAAAATTTATTAAAAAACAAAAGTTATAATTCTAAAAAATTAAAGTAAGATATATAAATTACTTGAGCCGCCAAAATTTCATTAATAATCTATAATGTTTACAAATTCGATGGACATAGCAAAGAAATATATTGACATAATATATTTTTTCTAAACAAATGTTACAGAAGTCGTTCGGCTATTGAGGATATACGGTATAACAAATCCTCGCCGCATAGAGTTCGCTTTGGTAGTGTGCCAAATTCTCCTCGGTCTCGTAATCGAGAAGCTCCTGCCGACTGGATGCATCGAGGCGGTCCAGGTCGCCAGCACGATGTTCTCATGGAATTGCAGTTGAACAAAGTGCGCTTTCAGTACGAAGTCTACCCGGACAATACGGTCCAGGCATCGCGTCACGTTCTCATCGTGAACGAGTTTGAGATAAGAGACCGGTTGGCTATATCACCTATCAACAAATTTTTATACCTATACACGAGCCAGGAGAGGCCCCGACAGTCACAGGCGAATATGTTTACAATGAAGGCGTATCATCAGAGGCCCGACCCTAAACTTTCTCTGACGGAATGCAGCCTAATAATAAGTCTTTTACCAATTCGCCTGAACGTCGATCAAGACAGCTTGCTATTCCTGATCACCTTCCTTACCGATTTAACAACCCCCAGTGCCTGGACCAATCCCGAATATTCGATATGGGCGAAAAATGCACCATCAACACCGGGCTCGAAGCAAGGAACACCCACACATCAACCACCCGTAATGAGCGTAAATGAAGGACCGGATGAAGTTCACTCGGGAGACCAAACAGAGAATGCTAACTCTGATCGAAACCTGTTGATCTTGATAGATGATGAATTGAATAATGTAAAAGAGAACAGGACGAATGCGAAGATAATCAATGAAACTCAAGAATCCAGTCAACCTGTGTATTTTAGGTAAGTTTTCTTACTTTACACCTGACAATATTTTTCTTTATTCTTGTTATACTCATTCAAAATTTTGTTACATAATATTAAATTATTTACGGATATCTTTTTTAGGAGGATAGTTTTTAAACCAGAAGTTCTAGTGAGAATTGACTATCATGGTAAGCGCGTTGATCTTACACATGGTCCCTTGGCCGGCGTACTCATGGGCTTAGGGCAATTGAATAACTCTGAAATAAGACTGAAAAGCATTGACTACCGACAAGGAGTACTTGGTGTAGATAAATTGGCATCGTTCTTGATAGCCGAGTGGATGCAAGATATAAAAAAACATCATATCCCAAGTCTCTTAGGTGGCGTGGGTCCAATGTATTCATTGGTTCAACTGGGTAAGCTTTGTTATTATGACACAAAAATTAATATAATATTTGTAACTAATTAATCATATTAATACCTAACCCTATCTATCAATCGTTTTAGATTTTAGTGAAACAGTCTGTTTTAGTGCGTCAATATAAGATTTTTAAATTTAAATATCATTCTTTAACCCTTTGACTAATTAAAGTAAAATTTTCTAGCATTGAAGTAATTTATAGCAACGGTGATTATTGTATTTCACTTTTAAACTAAGCGGGCCTTAAATGTCACACGGGTGATCAAAGAGTTAACATTTATCACAAATGCATTGGTACAACATTGTGCCTTTTAATATATTAAATTTAATTTTAAAAACACTTATACGTAATGTATTAAGGTAGTTAATCCCATTATTTATTTAAGATTTGATAATGTGAGGGATTATATGTGCTAGAGAAGAAGCGTTAATAAACTGTCAAAAATTTAGATATGGTTCATTAAAGAAATAATCATACAATTTTTCGAGTTTTTTTTAAATTTAAATTTAATTTTAATGTTCAAAGACTTATTTTGTTCCTTGAATAATTATCTAAAGATCCGCCGTTAACAAATTTTGATTGTAATCAATTGTAAGGAGAGAAAATTCATTGTTATTTAAAAAAAGGTGCTGAGACCTATAAACAATTAGATTTTACTCGTTGTTAATTAATTATTTCAAAATTTGTCAACGGTGAATATTTAGAGAATTATTCAAGGAACAAAATAAGCTTTTGAACATTAAAATCAAATTAAAATTAAAAAAAATCGAAACATATGACTATTTTTTGAATAAACCATATCTACACTTGCAATTATATAATTTTGGGTTTAAATTTTTTTACAGATTATTAACTCTTCTTCTTTAACATCCATAATCCCTCACATTATCAGATCTTATATAACTAAAATAATAATTATCCCCTACATGGTTTATATCTTAGGATGTAACTACCTTAACAAAAATAAATCAATGTGTTATTCATACATTTTTTCCATATTAGTTCAAGGTATACGAGACCTGGTCTGGCTGCCAATTGAACAGTACCAAAAAGACGGTAGAATTGTTCGAGGTCTGCAACGGGGTGTCTCCAGCTTCAAAATATCGACAGCGACCGCGCTTTTAGAATTGACTTCACGGGTAATACACATAATCCAGAGCACAGCTGAAACGGCTTACGACATGGTTAGTCCTGGGCCAAGTGTTAGATGTAGGCCTAAAGGTCGAAAAGGACGGAAGAAACGTCAACCACCATTGGATATTAGGGAGGGAATGACCAATGCTATTACTCTCGTCAAGGAGGTACTTATACAAAAACTTTTACCGAATGAATTTTAATTGAATAGTTATGATACCAATTCACAGAAAAGTATCGAGTTGTAAAAAATTCTTTATTAATGCAAAATATATTTGTATAGGGTATGGGCGAGACAGCGACCCAATTGGTGAGGGTTGCCAGCGAGGAGCATGAGCAGAAGGGAGTTTCCGGTGCTGTCGGCGGTGTGCTTCGTCAGATTCCACCAACGGTCGTGAAACCGATAATACTCGCGACCGAGGCAACAAGCAACGTTCTAAGTGGGATGCGGTCGCAATTAGTGCCGGACGCACGACGGGAAGCCGTACAGAAGTGGAGAATAGACTTCAACGATGTAAATTAAATATGCCATAAAATGTAAAATGGTGCAACAAGAATAAAATGAAAAGCTGATACTGGTCTCAGTTTCGACCTGGGCGAAGATTGGATGAAAGATAAGAGAATAAACAAAAACAAAAAGAACTGCTATCGCGCAAATAACTGTAACTAGAAAAAGTCGAGTCAATTTTTGTGATTATCTTCGATTGCTCATCCTACTGATTACTTTGTTTTTAAATTTGAATTACTATTTTAACTTTGCTTGACAATTTTCATGAAATTTTTTAATCATGGATTTTTACAAATGGATTCACCTGACGTAACTTTGCTAAAGGGTTAAATATTCTAAATATATTATTGCATAGTGTTACAATGTAGAGATAGAATTTTATTTTTACAATACAAATAATGTTTAGACGACGGAGACACAAATTAAGGACCAGCAGTCGGAGATCTAATTAGGACTCGCACGGTGTACCGGAGAGGGCGTTTGTTAAGAGTTAATACAAACGTCGATTACGAAATTTGATTTATTGTACATTACGGAACGTTAAAAAATTGTTTATTTAGTGCGAATGTTGAATATGAATGAATGTTATAAAATATACATACATATATATATATAGATATATATGTGTATACGTAAATACGTATTCATAACTATCGCATACAAGTTACCAAAACTTGTACTCTTGTTTTAACAAAAAAATTTTTTACAAATTATAAGAAGTAATAATAATGTAATTAAATGATTTTTTCATAATAAAATCATACAGCTTAAGCTGTTTTCACGTTAAACATTGTTGTGTTACATTATTAATTTTAAATCTTAAACCTTATTTGTTAACAATTTATAAAAAAAAAAAAATATCTTTATTCCTATAAGAAAACTCAGTTGTGGTAAGTAATTTTTTTAATATTCTGTCTTGATGAACTCATAAGCGTACGCGTTAATCTGTGATAGTGTATACTATACGCGAAATAATTTTCAGGAAAATCACTCCTACTTAATCACATAGACAAAATGTGCACTTCGATCGGTCTGTTTTGCACGAACATTTGATATCGATGTGCTATTTCTTTAGTAAAATGCAGAAACAATGTCTTAGACGCACGTGTCCGTAAAGTGCGTGTTTTAGAGAATGTTTTGACTTTTGAGTAGAGCTGGGTTCCGTAATCTGTAAACAAAATTAAAGTCAGCTGGCATAAGCGCTTGTGATTGATCGTGTCATGAATTGCATTCGCATGAACGGATATCTCCGTCACGGATAGCGCAATATTTCGTTGCTTCCGAATAAGAAGGTTTGAACTCGGAAGCCGTTTAGAAAAGATCCTATCTGGGAAGCTGATCGAAAAAGATCCTATCTCGGAAACATCTTCGAAAAAATCCTATCTGGGAAGCCGATTGAAAATGTCATATAAATATGAATATTAATTTATGCAGTAAATTCGTAATCAGTGTGCTTGCAAACATATAAATGAATTCAGAACTTTTATTGAAATATTACTTATTTTTTAAATCAAGCATCATAAGTATTTGGGCATTGCTTCCAACTTAAATCTGAGCGAATAGTATATTACGACCCATGGCCAGAAAAGTAAGAAATGTCTCAGATCACATGTAATTGTCGGCCGAGGCGAAGCCGAGGTGGACAAACATGTGATTTCTGCTCGACGGCGCCGGAAAGCGACAACTTCGTTTCGCGCAGCGGCCGGGAAGTTGGCGCTTTCCGGCCGGAGGACAGAAAAAAATTTTTCATCCGAGTTAGGATTTTTTCGAAGCAGCTTCCGAGATAGGAGCTTTTTTCACCATCTTCCCAGATAGGACCTTTTGAGCCGCTTCCGAGTTGGGACTTTCTTATTCGGAAGCGACGATTTGGAGTAACTCTACAATAACTAAATTACTATTGATTAATTTCATTCAAATAAATAAATAATTAGCCCAATAATAAAACGCTGTATAAAAAAAAATAATTAATAGCTTGCGATTCAAGTAAGTATAAATAAATTAAAAATAATTGATTTAGTGGTTAATGATAACACAGGACCACAAAAAGAAAAAAGTGGCATCTTCCACAGATAAAACGACCATTTCTCCGTGTATTTTGCTCCGCCTGAAATGATACCAAGGTCAAAATTGATTCACCACGTCTGAATTTTGAGATCTGCGATAAGTATAAGATTGGTTAGATATCGTAAAAAAGAAAGCAAAAACGATTTTTTTTATTAATTTTTTCTCTATCTAATCTAGTCGAATCGAATGTATGTTGTAGCATTGCTTGATGCCTTTCAAGACCAACTTTGGACCATACCCCTAGATTTTCTTTTCTCTGAGATGTAAATGCGTGAATTTTGAAAACTCGCAAATATCTCTTTAAATGAAATTCGTTATTTCTATTTCATAATATTATTCTCTTCTTTTTCTATGAAATATATTTGTCTTCTTTAATTGTACAAGTTGTTTACTATATTTTTCCATGAAATCATAATTAACTGTTCACAATCTGTACCTTAGGCTTTGTGCTCTGTGCTTTGGTGCCTCGTAAAAAATCATTTTTCTAAATCTAGCATACTCGTTACCCATGGCAGAAGATTAACATGCTGAACTTCTATCATGGGTCGTGACCCATATGCTAGATTTTACACAACGATTTTTTTACGGGGCACATAAAGCACAGAGCACACGGCTTAAAGCACAGATATGGACAATCGCTTGGGATAAACAATGCGGAGAATATCTCTTGCAGAATAAAAAAATATCCAAGGACAAAGGTTGCAGGAAATCGAATAAATCCAGATAGATCTAGTTAATAGTTCAATAAACGAAGGGTTGAAATCAACATGTCGGGTAGACGACTGTATTTTTGATATTTAGTCAAACACACCGTCTGAAAACGATGGTCAAAAATGCAGCTTCCAAAAACACCAAGTCCACCTCTAATTTAGCAAAAAATCGCCCCTGAAAACGATTTTTCGCTTATAACTCGTGAACAATAGGAGATAACGAAAAAATTCCCCGAAAAAAGTTGTAAGGCCTGAAATTTTACCTAAGAATGACCCATCAATCACATTTTTGTTTTTTATAAAAATAAGTTTGGGAAGACCGGGGAATAGTAGCGATAATTTATCTGAAACCTTAGCAACCAGTTTCACGGTTTAGATCCTAATAAGGGAAATCGCGATACGTCAAGTCAACGTACGGTTAGACCGGCCACGTGCTATAAAGAACTACCTCGGTAAAAAATTACCGAATTTTCGCGATTTTAGAACATCTTTCAGTGTAGTATACAAGTAACTATATAAATGTTATAATGCACACGCGAATCCGGATATTGTTCGAGGGCATAGCTTGCAGTGTTAAATATTACTTTTTTTAGAAAAAGTTTGAAAAACTTCGCTTCAAAATTCATAAAAATGTCGCTACGATAAACTGGGCAAAAGTCAAATATTTCTATTTTGAATACCGGTATATGGATGCCGGGCTTGGAAGCATGTACTAAGGATGGATTTGGCGCGCATGGATTTCGCTAGTCAACTAAAAAGCGAATGAAGAAAGGACCCCGCGAGTTGTCTTGTTACTTAGCTCTCGGCCGAGTTGTTTGGTTTCTTAGCTCGCAACCGAACTGTCTCCTTCCACCTCCCACCCAACGATATGCTTTATTATTGACTTAAAAAAAATTAAAATTAAATTTTTAAATTACTGTAATAATGCTGACAACATCTCGTCGGCTGGGAGGAAAAAGGCGCTAACTCTTTATTTCGATAAGAAAAGTGCTAACTCGTTATTTTGGTAAGAAAAGTACCAACTCGTTATTTCGGTAAGAAAAGTACCAACTCGTTATTTCGGTAAGAAACCCTCGTACAAAATTAACCATAAGTTGATCAGAATATGTTTAATTTTCTGGTAATTGGTCAGCTTATAGTGAACTAATCGGGTAATGGATTTTCACGAGATAAAGCTTATATCCTTCATATTTTGGTCATATTTATCATTTGGAAACTTGCATAAATATGAAATTTTTTTTATTTCAAGATAACTTACATTTTTTGTGATTTTTACCATTTAAAAAGGATTTATTGAAGCAAATATCTTTTTTCAGCTAGCGGGTAATAGATTTTTATGAGACAAAGTTTATAATCCTGTATTTTAATTATAGTTCTGGTTACAAGAGTTGTACTTCAATAAATTACTTCAATAAGTCATTCTTAAATGGTAAATATCACAACAGATAGAAAACTTAAAATTAGAAAATTTTCATATTTGAAATTTTCCAAATCATAGCTATGACCAATATACAAAGAATATAAGCTTTGTCTCATGAACATCCTTTACCCGGTTAATTACTTATATTTTCGTTATTCATGCTGGGGACATTTGATGTAGAATCCAAAGCTGTAATATTTCTTTAACTTGTTTGCGAAGAATCAAAACAAAGTTTTATAATATAGTATCAAGTGAAACAATT
>JAPYZP010004435.1:0-12776 GCA_030522985.1 Torymus sinensis
GATCGAGAGTAGAAGCTGCCGCCCAGGTAAGACGAAAGCAGCATTGGACGCACGCCCCGACGCTGAGCAGCCCGGCGAACGTCCGAGCGCGGATTTATACCGACCAAATCCCCGCATTTTGTCGACGTGGAGGCCAGGCGAGTATAGAACACCCCGACCTGGGGAGGTGTTAATTGGAACGTTGTAAAGAGAGTCGCGTACTCAACCCTGACGAGCCAGGCCACCACGTCACAATATGAACAATGGTTTTCGAAATAGCGATAAAACGCTTTCGGGCAAGCCTCGCGACATTAGCTCAATGGTTAGAGCACTGGACTAGAATCTGGGATCCGTGAGTTCGCTCCCCCGGGTCATATTTTTTGCGTGAGTTATTCATTTGATTCGCTCCATCGTCATTCTCATAAAATTTAACAACGAACTAAATGAGTCCTTCGAAATTAAAATCGGATACAAAATGAAAATGATTAACGTATTTTGCTGAATTTGATTTCAATTGGTAATATCTTTCTCAAAAATATTAAAATTCAATCATATAACCAATACACAATTGATTATGATACACAATTGTGTACATACAAAAATCGTGACATTTACGCCCCTCGCTTCTTCTACTCCCGCAGGGCCGATTCTACGTGCACCCGGGCGACGCGGAATCCCGCTCGTCCGACTTCTACCGCATCAAGACGGACGTGTGCGACGCCTCGGGCTGCCTGTCCGAAGTGTGCATCCAGCTCGCCATCATCATGATCGGCAAGCAGGTGTTTAACAATTTTGTCGAGATACTCTCGCCGAAGTTGTGGAACTGGTGGCGCAAGCGCACCCACGTGGCGGCGACGAAGGACCAGTCCAGGCCCTACACCAGCTGGGAGCAGGATTACCAGCTCCAGGATCCTGGGAGGCTGGCGCTGTTCGACGAGTACCTCGAGATGAGTGAGTTTTCGGGAGATTTTTCTTTCGTCAAAGTGTGGGAGAACATCGGGAGATGACCAAGTAAAGCGCGTCTATCAATTTTTAGAATATCTTTTTCTTGTTGTATAGGTTTAATTTATTAATTTTAATCACTCAATTCAAACTGAAATTGTGTTTAAATTAAGTTAAATTAAAATAATATTCGATCAAATATTTTCGATTGAAAATTACGTTTTTAATTTTTAATCAAATACTTTCAATTCAAAATTAAATTTTTAATTTTTAATCGAATAAGTACGTTCGCTTGAAAATTAAAATTCATTCAGTATTCAACCAGATAATAGGGTTTAATATAGTGTTTTGGGTTTGGTGAGTTGTAAACAATCATATTGTTCAAGGAAAATAGTCATTCGAATATATTTAATTAAAAATTAAAAATTATAAAATTTAATTTTCAATTCAATAACATCAAATTGATTATTAGTGTTTCTACAGTCTTTATTTTGTTGTGAACTAATGACAAAATTTAATTAATTATTTAGAACTCTGGCTTACACTGCGCGTCTGTCTGTGTGATAATATTTAAATAATAGTAAACTATAAGCTTAATTTATTATGAGTAAGATAAAATTATACTTGTCGGCATTTTTGAAAAAAGCTAATCAAATAAATTAATTATGAATTTCAACGTTTGATCGCGTGGTCTAAAAATAATAATCATTCGACTGACGGATCCGGCAATTGTCAGAAAATCTATAATCTTAACAACACAGCGTAATTGAAGATATTTATTGCCCATTTATGCTAATAGTACATTACGGTATCGATCTATCCATACGAATTTGCATATAGCAATGTAGTTTAACGACCCTTTGACATGATCTCAAAATTATTAATGCAAAAATTTGGTATCTTTTAATGGCGTGTCAAAGGATCGATCTAAATAATTATTTTTTATTGCTCATTAGTATACCTGAGTATTTGACAGATCGTTGTGCTCGTGTTTTACTTTAAACATTCAGTTTTTCCACATGAAAACCAATTTCTTGACCCAATAGTTGTTATTCTTACAAAAAAAAACAATCTCTTTCTCATTCCAGTAATCCAATACGGCTTCGTGACCCTCTTCGTCGCGGCATTCCCGCTCGCGCCGCTCTTCGCCCTGCTGAACAACATCGCGGAGATCCGGCTAGACGCGTACAAGATGGTAAGGGAGGCGCGTCGACCTCTGGCCGAGCGCGTCGAGGACATCGGCGCCTGGTACGGGATCCTCAAGGGCGTCACCTATGCCGCCGTCGTCTCCAACGTAAGTATAGAAAGAGAGCAAATGGTCGAGCCTGTGCTAATATTGGTGTGGGCGAGGTGGTCGTTAGCGGTGCAGAAGTGTGTCTTTGGGACGGAGAAAGGAATATTATAATGGTTTGTTAAGGGGGCAAGCCTGGGTTAAAGTCTGAATTAGACTAAAAATCGATTTTAGTCTAAATTATTTTTTTCAAATCTATATAAAAAACAACTTTATACCTAAAAAATACACATATTTTAACACCTCCCTGGCTCCCGTATTTCGTTTTCCAAGTCTGTAATAATCACTGGATTAAAGTATCAATTTTGGGATATCAGCTCAGTGAGCTAGACCAAATGTGCCCAAATTTCGTGGAATACACGTCTTTGAATAATTTTTTCATGATTTTTCAAAATTTTTTCGCATATTTCTATATGTAACAATAGGTTGGGCAGATATTTTCAAAATCTGCTTCCCAAAAAATGTTATTTTCTATGTATGTTTTTGAGGTAAAAAGTTATTTTTTATATAGATTTGAAAAAATAATTACCTGACTAATTATACTATCAAATTTTTTTTAGACTTTAACCCAGGCTTGCGCCCTTAATGCGATGTATTCAAATCAACCTTTTTTCGATGTTTATCAAGATATACAGAGGTTTTCGTACAGTTATCTGACTCTATTATCAACTGAGCTGATGAAATTTGAATGCGTTAGTCAAGGCTATAGCAAATTTTTTTCGAATTTTATTCTAATACACGCATTTGGAATATTAACTGTTGGTCGATCGGTAAAAACTTCTATTTTGCTAGTATTCAACGATAAAAATTCAATATACTCGTTGATTTTACTAACTATATTAATTAAAATGTTCTGTTTAATATTTACCAAATTAAAAAAAAAAAAATAAAAGATTGATTTTACACTTTTATCTACATTTTCAATCGTAAACCTATTTCTTTTATCGAAGCACAGTGCACAAAAAGAAAAGAATAATAAATAGTCAATATATTCTCATAATTAATGAACCTACCCTGCAGGCCTTCGTGATAGCGTACACGTCGGACTTCATACCGCGCAGCGTCTACGCGTTCGTCTACTCGACGACGAGCGACCTGACGGGCTACATTGACAGTTCGCTGTCCGAGTTCAACACGACGCACTACACGGCGGACATGCGCAGCGAGGAGGACCAAGTAAACGCGCCGCCGACTTGCCAGTACCGCGGTTACAGGAACGGTCCGGACAATAAGGAGGATCCGTACGGGCTGAGTCCACAGTACTGGCACGTATTCGCCGCGAGGCTGGCCTTCGTCGTCGTCTTCGAGCACGTTGTGAGTATCGGCTGCTGTGTTGTGGTTTTTTTATTTTATTGGGACGAGGCTGAGTTGGGAGGCAAATGGAATTATGCAATTTTTTCTTCGTTTATTTGGACTGGTATTTTCGTATATATAGTACACGATCTTTACCCAATGCTGTGAAAATATTACTTTACAAGACTGGCACGATTTAACAATGTTGTATAATTAATCTCTGTTTTAATAGTATTACAGTACAATTACAACATTGGAACATTGTTGTTTCAATCACAATAGTTTGCAGAGGTTGAAAAGAAAAATCAAAACTTTAAAAAGTATTTTAACGAGTATTTAATGGAAAAATTTTCCTTATCATTATTGTATATATAGAGTTTGTGACAATATTTTATAATGCTTATATAATATTGTTAAATTTTTCCAGTCTTCAAAAATAATATCATGATAATATTGAGTATAGATGAAGACGCCACTAAATGTATTATTTTTAATATAGACGCCATATAAATGCTGAAGGCAATTATATTAATGGAGTAAAATAATAAATTTAATGAACTTTGAAATTTCAATAAACTTATTTGAAAAGTACGTCGCCCATTGTTACTTAAATATAGTAGAAGCTTTTTCCAATATGTGTAAATGTTAATTGCGGTGTCTTCGCTGCCGAAATAGTATATGTTATATGCACTCCATTCCAGTATTTTCGTAGTGTACATTCACTTTTTAAAATTAGTGAAGTTTTATTATTTAAAAAAAGTTAATAAAACACTATTAAAATAGTGTATATCCATTATTTCGGAGCGCATATAGGTACATATTATGTCGAGAGTGGAGAGTATTATAATATTTAAAAAAATTTTCTTTCTGCAAACGATTTTGTGAAAATTTTATATTTCATAGATTTTTGAATTCTATAATTTTATTGAATTCTCTTTTTGATTGTAATATGATGTTAACGACAACGCTATAATAAATGTACATACACATAAAAACTATTAATTTTATCGTTTCCAATACTTTGACGGCAAAGTGTGCCTAAAATTATAAAATAGTTATAAACAATACAAAGTCAAATTTCAATACATTCTCACAGCGAACAATAACAAGACACGGCAACCCATATTTCTTTATCTCCAGGTATTCGCGCTGACGGGCATAATGAGCTACATAATCCCGGAGGTGCCGCGCTCGGTGGCGACTCAGCGTCAGCGCGAGCGTCTGCTCGCCCAGGAGGCGAAGTACGAGAAGGGCGTGAAGGGCCGCGAGGACGAGGAGGATCTGCTCTGCGTGCTCCGGGAGGCGGGCCTCGGTGGCAGTCGGGGCACGGGCGCCCGGGGCAGCTGGGCCCGACGATTCAGCAAGCTCAGCGACGGCCTCGACGCCAACAACGACTTGTCGCTGCCCCGGCACCATCACCATCATAACAACAAGCCGTCGGATGGAGCCGCCGTCTGGGAGGTCACCTGAGTCGTCCTCTCGAGCGTCGTCGGATACTGGGAGGAGGAGGTGATATCGGAAGGTGGCTGTGCACGGGGGGATGATAGGCTGAACCTTGGGGCCATTGTTTATAAAAAGATAAAGAATCGCAGATGGATTGGGTAAAACCTATATGTGGAAAAGGATAATGTCGGTAAATGATACGAATATTTACGATGATCCCCTTTTTTGCACTATGGCGTCAGGTTTTCTATTGAACAAAACATTTATTTCGTTTACTTTTCAGTATATGGAACACTTTATTTATATGCGAGTAATAGCCAGCAAATTGTCTCTAGCGATTCTATACTAGCATTTTTTTTTATTATAAAACGTCGTGTACATATTACGTAATACTTATATAGAATCGCTTTAAAAATTGCGAGTATTATTCATGCGTAAATAAAGGCTATGAGCGATGCTTTTTTTAGCAAATAAATTTACAGAGAAAGCGAAGAATCGGAAAGTTTTACAGCCTCAAAAGTTTAATGATATACGTAAACTATAATTATAAGACTGTACCTGTGCATAGCCAAACCTTCTCGAATGTTATTGACGGTATATACATATATATGCTATATATTATATATTCTTAGTTAGGAAAAATTGTTACTTGTTAAGTTTCTAATTTTTTTTTATTTTTCCATCAGTATTATACAAGTGAGATATTATGTAAAATATCTGAGGATTTATTTTATGTAGTGCGTTGAGTTGAGTATCATATTTGTTAATGAGAAACCTAACTGTTATGTTCAGCACTAGAGAATGTATATTTTGAATTAAAAATATTTTATTTGTTTTGTCGACTGTCACTACATAAATATTATACAATTTATTTCATGCGAGTATCCGGTAAAATATAGAAACGATAATCTTATTACTATTTTCGTTTGATGAAAATAAAATTTAGAAATGTCAATTCATGGTGTATGAAATAATCTGTATGTTTGAATTCGATTAAAACAAATAAAAAATGACAATATATAAAAATCTATAATATTAGGCATTAGAAATTGTTTCGATTGTAAATGCAAATCATTAGTTTTATGAAGATTTGAAAAATGAACTTTTATAAATTGATTTAAAACCTTCGATTCGAATGAAATTTTCAAATCTCATGAGAATCTCGAATTTTATACGCAATTGTAATTGTTATCCTATACATCCTATGAGGACCACGTATGTAGTTTTTTAACTTAATGGTCAAGTTGCGAGAAGATTTCTAAATAGATGTGCGTTGACTCTGCTGCTTAATCGAGCGAAATCGTTCAATTTTCCGATGCAACTATAGACGTTAAGATTTCTAGGCAATGGAGTGTTTATCGAACGAATTTACTGTAAATATTATATATCACATGTTGTATTTTGATAAAAATGAAATTTTCAAATTCTCGAAACTTTTTAATCCTTACCCATCGATTTAGGTCAATGACTGTTATAAATAATTATAAATATAATTTTTTTAAAAGGAACATAAAACTCGTAGTTAAGAAAATGTACTTATCTTAAGACTTGTTTGGTGTAGGTGTTAGTTATTTTTTATATTAGAGTTCATTTCGGAATTTGTATTGTGCTTTTTTAAGTTATAAATATCCTAATTTTATCTCAGGTAAACTTATAAGATTTAGTTTGCTACTTTTATCTTATTATTTGTTACTTGTGTATATAATTTTAAGCTGTAAAACGCAAAGTTTTAAGTATTTTATTATGATATCCTGATATTATCAGTATTATTATGAGATCCTGATATCCTGATATTAAAAAAATGCATTTATAATTTTTCTTTAAGTTTCTATAGTATATAACTATAGTTATTCATTTTGAAAAATAAAAATTATAAATTAATCGTGGATGTACATAGTTAGACGATGCTAACAATGTTCTAGTAAAATACAGTAAGCATTGGATGTAATTACTGTTTTTAACTCAAGGTCACAGAGAATTAATTTATTTTTTTACCAAGTATAATTTACGTAGATGTTTCTAATAAAGTAAGTGTACTTTAAGAACGCGCAAATTACGTAGGAGATGAAAGATGCATACACTGTCGAGTACTACACAATATACTCTTTATTATTTCACATATTTCAATATTTCATTTCTTTGCTATCGACAGAACATATTTATAACAATATACATGTACATAATTCCTTCGTCGCTGCACTATCGATTCCACTTACAAAGTGTGCGTTACATGGCGATGACGAAAATTAAAAAAAAAAAGGAGAACCACATCGATGCTCCTTAAAAATCTTAGCGTATAAATTTTCATCGCAATATACAAAACAACGTGAAGCGAAAGAACATTAACCAACATCATATCGATTATTTAAAATTTCGTCGCTCAAACTCATAACAACAATACATTGATAACAGTATTATTAAGCTTTGTCAATGAATAACATCGAGATACTATTTTCGTTTATTCAACAAACTGCATTAGCGCTTTCCATATAAATTTTGCAAACGATTCGTATAAATATAAATGACAAATTCTCTCTTATGTCCTGCAATAATTTTTACGCTGACATTTTTGAGGATCATCGATATAAGGAAGGAGTTCGGTATTGTTAAAATATTCGAGAAGCGCATCGAGATGTACTTACTGCTCTCGAACGAATGATTAAAAAAACACGTGTTAAATTTAATAGTAACCGTGACGATGGTGATAATAATGGTGATGATGATAATGATTGAGTTGTGACGACACAGTCTAATAGAAGTATAGTTACCATTAATTGTAAAATATTAATTGTAAAAATAAATGAACAATGATGAATGACGTTTACGACAACGATGATAGACTTTCATATCATTTCAATCTCTAAAATCTGTTTTTTCCTTCCTCCTATAACCGCGACTCCTTTTTTCTCTTCACCTTCTTATAATTCTAAAACGTCTAATTACATACACATACCATTATTAGTTTACAGTGGAACGATTTTTCATCTTTATCTCTTTTATTCTCTGCTTCATCATTTTATATAAGGCGCAGCTAAACAATCGATTTATATATATATTTTTTTATATTTATAATCTGTAAAATATAAAACCGTTCCGCTGTATTGACCATTAATAGCGATATTAGTCAATAGTGTATCACAGTTCGGTTTGGAAAATAGAAATAATATCGAAAAATTAGGTTAGAGAACAACGGTGGCGGTGAAGGTGATTAATTAGTGGACCAGCCAAGGAGAGACGGAGTCAAGACCTACTATATACGAACTGCCGTGTTACAACGGACTCGACAATATTATTATATAATGCACAGTGACGCGGCACCGATGCTTTCGCTTATGCATTTATATTTATATATAGATTTTTTTGCACAACTTGCGACTTCTTCCTTTTGCTCGGATTTGATCGCATTGTTACTTTTTTTTTTCTTTTTTTCTCATGTTATTATTATAATAGGTATACGCGTATATATAAAGGAGAAGAGGAAACCCTTGAAAATTACAAAGATACCGTGTGTATGTGTATATGATCCCTGCGCTCGGGGCTACTTTTGTAATTTCGCGAATCGGTTCGTCGAGTCGTGAAACGCGCGTGACGCAAATGATGATGATAATTATGATGATGACGACGATAAGAATGATAGTATACCGACAACACAATATCTATATGTGTATATTTTACTTTGCTCAGATGTGTATATGTGCGCGCATCCAATGATAGATTGGAAAAGACGCATGCATCGACGTTACAGAAATTGTATCGTTTTCTTTCATTTCATTATTCACTTCTCAGAGTTTATTTATACTCTCTCTCTCTCTCTCTCTCTCTCTCTCTCTCTCTCACACACACACACACACACACACACACACACACACACACACACACACACACACACACACACGCACGCACGCAGGCATAGTTATTCTTTCGGTCCGCGCCTTCCTGTCTCGCTAGCACTCGATCTTTCTTGTTCCATTCCTCTCATTTCATTGCTACTACACGCATCAATAGGCGTATGATGGAAAATAGTTCGCCCTATCTCTTTCTCTCTTTCTTTCATACGCTTACCACTACTCAAGATACACTATTTGTAAAAAGTATCTAAAAATATACTGTACATGTTAAAATGACCTGTACACGCTTAAAAAAAAAAGGAAGAGAAAGAAAACATTTTTTGTAATAAAATCGTCTTAGTGAGTCCGAGACTAGGTTGCACGAGTATGGAATGTAGCAAAACCGTCTCTATTATGTAGTTCGGTCCGAAAATCCGTCGTTTATCATTACATTATGTGCACACATATATATATACACACACTTAGCAAATATTGAAACACCATAGCTTGTTTTTAACCAAACTATTGTAACTTTAGAAAACTACCATGGACATTAAAACTGTAAATCCTGAATTTTTTATGAGCGTATATCAATGTTTCCAACTATTGTTACACTGGAAAAAAAAAGTTACATATCGAAACAATCAGAACCAGATATTACATAGACAAGCCTCTATCTTTGATTTATTCGGCCAACAACAAGCGGCAGTGCTTCAACATCGTTCTCAGTGCACATACACGCGATCGATTATAAGGAATAACATTCTCGCACATAGGATAATACACAAATGCACGCGCGCGATCTCGCGCAGCACGCCACTTTTGGCAGTCTCTTCGATTAATCCGTTAACGTGAGGACGCGCGCGCGCGCACAACACTTCCCCAGCGGGCGGGCTGGAAGTTCCTCGTATTTATTTATTTATTTATTTACTTTTTGCGCACTTGGACTAGGAATCGATCTTTGACAGAGTCTCTCTCTCGTTTTTTTCCCATCTACGCGTCGAGCAGCTGCAGATGTATTTATTAGCTGGAGCCCGACGGAGCGTTGAAGTTGAACATGGTCCCGGGCGATCGGCCCGGTATCTGAGGCTTTGGCGGTAGTCTGGGCGTCACTGATCCTAAGATAGTGAATATTATTATGTTAATTCAGATCAAATAAATAATAGGACTAAAGCACAGGCTTAGCATTGGATAGAGATGTGTTTTCATTTGCTTATTTTTTTTCTTTTTCAATTTAGAATTTATTCATGTAGTTAGTTATCACCGTTCAAAATAACAACAGTACTGCAAATACTATTGCGCCCAAATTAAAAATTCATTAACAGTAAGATATAAAATTATACAGTCTGATCAAATAATTCAAAATTGTAAGTCCCAAGATTCTACTCTCTAAAGTTGAATTAGTGAAAATTGCTCCACCTATTGAATTAGTGGAAAAAACTACTAATTTATTAGTGAAATATTCACTATTTCATTAGTGTGAAATATTCACTATTTCATTAGTAATTTCTTCCAAACTACTAATTAAATTAGTAGTTTTTTCCACTAATTCAATAGGTGGAGCAATTTTCACTAATTCAACTTTAGAGAGTAATGGATTGATTTCGAAAAAATTTAAATAATACTTATTTTGAAAATAAAAACAAAAAATTGTTTCCCATCCACCTGGAAACTAATCTACTAAAACATGAAGAATTAGTAAAAGCAAAAACCATTCTCCATCATAGCAATCAATGAAGCCACATACCGTTCGGAGGCTGAGCGGGCGGCAGATTGGTCGGGCTTGGCCCGTTGAAGGACATGTGCCTCCGCGAGTGTCCGCCCCCGCTGTTGATCGGACACGAGTTCTCGAGCGTTGAGTTGCGCCGCTGTAGCAGGGCCGAGTTGCTCGGGTTTAGGGTCGCCGGGAAGCGCGGTGGCAGCGTTGACGAGGAGGATATCTCTCGTCGCGGCGGCAACGGCGGTGGCGAGGTGCCTTCCCGGGGCGGCAGCATAGGGGCATTTGGCGCCTGTCGTGCCTAGTGAAAAAGACGTCCATTGGGTTAGTAAATATTGTCACACGGCATCTTTTTTTTGTATTGAGGAGAAGTGGTTTATGGATCCATTGTGACGGTTTAAAAGTTATGATGTTGATATAAGGCAAAAGTCGTTGGACAATAAGAGAAAATATTGAAAAAAAGTAATATTTTCTGGCGGTAAATTTAGAACTGGAAAGCGGATAGAACAGTTAACTGTAGTTTGAGTTGAAAAGTTAAATTAACGAGTTAGGTAACTGACGCGAGTTGTACATCGCTTATAACTTTCCTTTTAAATGATTTTAAAACACTAATGAAAATATACGGTAAATGAAATTCTCTCGGCTACGCACGCAATTTAATTTTGTATGCATTCAACTTAACTTTGTCACTATTATGTTTTATCTAAAATATACTAATAGTAAAGTTTATATTATAAACCATACTACACGAATCGCTTCTTAATAAGATCAACGTTCTGCTCATTAATGAAATGCTTTTTTCCCCTTTTCACATATTTTCTAGGTATTTTAACCAACTAGCTATTTAAATTAAATGAAGAAAGCGTATTGCACCTGAGAAAAAGACGATACCCACTACCAATGTTAATAATCGAAACATTTTTCCCATATTAAAAATCTTTTAAAAATCTTGTATACATATATAACTCGGCAAGTCTTCCGATTTCAAATTTAAAAAAAAAAAAACACCCCTCATAAACAACAACCGCGTTACTCTGCCAAGCTACCAGTTGAGGATAATAAACTCATCGCTAAACAGTGATAAACCGCACCTGCTGCGGCGAATCCCCGAGTCCGCTCTCCCTCCTCCTGTGATGCCTGGGCGGCAGAGGCGGCGGCGTCGTGTGTCCCAGCAGTATATAATTGTTGGGCGAGGGTGGCGGCGGCATAGACGGCGGCATCGAGCCCGGACTACCAGCAGCCGACACGATGCTCGTCAGCGCCCCGCCGACAGTCCCGATCGTCCCCGAATTGAAGCCAAAGTGCGTCGGCACGGAGCTCGCGCCGCCGTACGACGACGAGTGCTGGTGGTGGATGAGCGAGGAGGCGCCGCCGGTTGCGACGTGGCCGGGCGAGCCCAGCTGGGGACTGTTGCCCGGCGAGCCGAGCGACAGGCTCGACATGCTCAGCGCCGGGACTGGCGAGCCTGGAGAATGAGAATTTATGCCTGACAGGGCGCAAGCAAGCGTTTTATTGCGTGCTCTGATAAAATGGGGAGGGAGGATGCGTTTTGGCTTTTTTTTTTTGTTAGTGAAAGATTTTGGGGTTGTAGTGAGAAATGTAGAGTGGAAGCGAGTAGAGAGATCAATTGTTAAATTTCTGCTATGAATCCATTACTCATGTTTGTATGTTTCCAAGCTTTTAATTTTAAAGCATCGGTTGGTTATTTTGTAAATCAATTTATCAATTTTGAACCCAGACGATATTTTAGAAACTTAATTTGAATATTTTCTTGACATTTGACAACAATCAGAGCAAAGTTATTTCGTACAATCGCAAGAAAAACTGGAATACAGTGAATCTAGACTATTTTAACAAAACTAATAAATTCGCCCCAATCTTACAGTGATTTATGATTTTCAAATCTTATTAAAATTACTTTTGCCCACCCTTTGCCTGATCTACTAGATATTGCATACCTATTAACTTTTACAAGGACGTTAGCACTGTAATAACGTTAACTTTTGTTCGAAATCAATCACTCTATACATTTAAATAAAAATCGACTTCTGTTTCCAAAACATACTTTTCCAATACAATTCTTCCCAACCTTCGAACCTTCGCATCTGTACAATTCAGTGAACGTACCTCCAAGCAAGACTTGCGCGAAGACACTGTGATCGCTAGTCGTCGCGGAAAACGAGGAGCCGTGGGGCGGCGTTTCGGGCAGCTCCGAGGGCGCCGGTATCTCCTGGTTCGCCGTCGGCGGGTCGTGCAGCCTGACACTCGAGGCGACCGCCTGCAA
>JAPYZP010004436.1:0-10778 GCA_030522985.1 Torymus sinensis
AAACTATTATCAAAAGAAAAAATTGTGTTTTTAAAAACCAAATTAAGTGCCTTAATAAATTCATCTTTTGTTAAACTAGTATGTACTTTAATCTCAGACCATTTATCTTTTATAATTTCATTCAACAACTCTAAAGGTATATTTTTTAAGGAGATGTGCTTACCGACATAATCTTAGAATATCTATATCTTTTGCAAATAATAATAGAATTAATAAAACAAAATTGAGTATAGTATTTACATTACGCTTGACGTTCGTCTTTTTCCAAAAAAATCATGAGAATTAATTTAATTAAATAAAAACCGTACTGTCGGTAAGTAGCTCACTGCAGTTGACCTACTTTTAAAACGAGCATAGCTAACGAAAATGCTAATAGAATCACTGATAAAAATTTCTGAATATAGTGTTTACGTATACGGAGCGCTTGATGTTCGTCTTTTCCAAATAAACGTTTGAATGTTGATTTAAAAAATATTGAAATTAGGGTTTCACATCACCTTAACAAAGATACTACATCCAATGAAACCATCCTATGATCATTCGGAATAACAATATCTTTCATTATATCATAAAAACTCCAACTATCTTTAATATATGAGTTTGTTTTACCCACTAAAATCTAGTAAGTCTATACGTCGTAAAATTTATCGATGATATTATTATTTTATATGCCAACTGTTCTTTGTGAATCTTAGGAAGCCCATTTAAAATGTGAAAATGGCACTGTAGTTAAATGTTATTTACGCAGCACAAATTTTCCATCGGGTTTGAAAGAACATTGTTTAAATTGTTTTCACAATGTTCACAATTCACATTCTACGAAATCGGAATAATGTAAATTTAATGATAGAGTCAAGTAAATTAGATAACCTTTATCATTCTTTATTAATTTAAGTTAAAATGGGAAGTTAGAGAGGGGAAGGTCGATAGTGGTGGGGATAAGAGAAACGAAGGGGGGTATGGGTATATAAGGAGGTGTATCGCGGGTTTCATTTCAGTCCCTGAGGAGGAGCCGAATCAGACTCGAAACGTTGGGCAATTTGGTGATGGGTGGCAGTCACATTGTCCTTTGCTAACAATATTTTTTCCAGGTTTTAATTAAGTTTTTATTTCAGATTCTACGGGGATGATTATAAACAAGGGCAATTTGACTGCCATTAATATTAATTAATTTAATTTATAAGACTGTAAGACCGATGGAAAAATTCTTATCAGTGAATATAAAATATATAAACAATTGAGATATTAGACAAGTATTATAAAGATATCGGAATATAAGACGTACCTTCAAAATATTAACTTTAAACAATGTTATGACGTTTTTAAAATAATTTTAATAACAACAAATAAATATATAAAATAATTTGTAGTTATATGAGGATGGGTGATCGTGTGAAGGCAAATAATAAAAGGCGCGTGTACATATAAATAAAAGTATATTGATAAAGCCAAAAAAGTAGAGTACATGTGTGGCTGGTTGTGCACGTCCGTCCACCTCAGGAGCGTGCATAGGACTGACTTGAAGTGGGGAGAGCGAGGGCGCTAGTACCATGTGAGCGTGTGAATACTATGTGTGAGTGTATGTGTAACTGTCTATGTACAGCGGGGGTTATGGCGCTCTTTTCAACACTTCCCCTCGACGTAATCCTCGCATCTTCAGTTACTAATCTTCTTCAAACCCAACAGATCAACGCAGTTGTTGTGTTTGGGCTTACTTAGTCCTTAGGTTAAAACATCCGCAGGCATCTTCTCTGTTGAAACATGCTCAAGTACAAGTGCTCCGGATTCTATTACCTGCCGGACAAAATGATGTCGCACATCTATGTGCTTCGTTCTAGCATGAAACATATTATTGCTGGCAAGCATCTGAGCACTGGAGTTATCATTGTAAACGACGGTGGGTTTGTCGCTTTTTACACTGAGTTCTTTGAGGAAACGCTGAAGATAAACGGCCTCCTTAGGTGCGTCACAGAGAGCCATATACTCGGCTTCCGTCGTCGATACAGCGGTGGTCTTCTGCTTCTTCGAGTCCCAGGTGACTGGTCCGCCACTCAGCATGAAAGCGTACCCCGTGAAGTACCGTCTATCTTCGAGATCGCCTCCGTAATCAGCGTCTACGTATCCTATGAGATTGCTCTCTTCGCATCTGTATGTGATACCTAACTCAGCCGTTCCTTTGAGGTATCGCAACACCCTTTTTGCCGCACTCCAATGCACCTTGCCGAAACAGTCATTAAATTGACTTAACATGCTCACGGCGTGAGCTATGTCAGGCCTGGTAGCCCGAGCAAGATATAATAGGCAACCTATGAACTCGCGGTAGGGCGGTTTTGTTCCATCGGCGCTCGTCCACGTGTCGCTCTTCGTTAATCGGGTCCCAGCAGCTATTGGTGTCGACACCGCGTGACAATCCTCCATCTTGAAGGGTTAAGTACGGAATTAACGTACGTTCCTTGATTTAAGCTAATACTTTCATTGTTCACCTTAAAATCTAAACCTAAACATCGGTGCAGGTCGCCCAAACTTTTCAGTTCAAAACTAGCGCGTAAGTGGGTCTCGATGTCCTTGATTTCTTGAAGACCCCAGCTCAGCACCAATACGTCGTCCACATAGATGAGTATGATCGTCTCTGCTTTGTCAGATTTGCGAATGTATACGCAAGGGTCTCCCGCTGTGGGTATCACGCCGGCGTTCTTGAGCTCCTGGTCAAAACGCTTGTACCAGGCTCGACCAGCCTGCTTGAGCCCGTACAGGGCCTTCCTCAGCTGATAGACTTGATTTCCCTTGTGCAAAGCGGATATCATCTTTTTGGACTCTTTGACTGAATAAGATCGCCACGTTCACTTTCCCCTATGTACCTTAATACCTGAATCATCTCCCTCGGCGCCTCTATGAAAATGGTTTCTTCTAAATTGCCGTTGAGGTATGACGTGGTGACATCAAACTGCTGAATATGTATTCCTTTTCGCACAGCTAATGCCATTGCAAGGCGAATTGAATCCAGTCGGGCGACCGGAGCGAAAGTCTCGTGAAAATCACGACCATATTGCTGCGTATATCCCTTCGCTACGATGCGGGCCTTGCGCTTCTCCAACTCTCCGTTCGCCCCGAACTTATTGCAGAGCACAAAACGGCTACCAACAACGTCCGTGTCAGGCGGTCTATCCACTACGTCCCACGTACGGTTCTTTATAATCGAGAGTACCTCGGTGGACATTGCTTCTATCCACTCACTGCGCTCTGGGCCGTCAAGTGCCTCTCGAACTGGTAGCTCAGCCCTAAAAGCAAAAATGCCTGATTCATTCTCACGTGTGCATCGGGGAGAGGCTGCATTTGCTACGGACTTCGTCTTGTTCGTTCACCGAAAAACCTCGAAATTCCTCAAGCTCGGAATCGGCGACTACCGCTCTCGACGTGGCGTCTTCTTGAGTCGTTTCGTGACTGTCGACTTGTTTTGTCATTTCGACGAACAATCCTCAAAAGGATCGTTCGATCGGCTTATAGGTTCTACTTGCTGAACGCCTGTGCTGCCTATAAATCTGAAGTCACGAGCAATCGTTACTTTCTTCTGCTCCGGCAACCATACACGGTACGCTTTAGATTCGCTGCTATAACCTAAAAACAATCCAAACTCAGAGCGAGGGTCAAGTTTACTCTTACCGAGTTTCTTATTAAGCACATAAACTTGACTTCCAAAGCGTTGAAGATATGACACGTCTGGTGGTTTTCCGTGCCAGACCTCGTAGGGAGTGCACCCGTCAAGCTTCCTGGTGGGACATCGATTCAGAATGTAATTCGCCGTGTTTACGGCTTCTGCCCAGAAAGACCCCGGCAGGTGTGACTGTAGTAGGAGACAGCGGGCCATCTCCATCAGCGTTCTGTTCCTCCGTTCGGCTACCCCGTTTTGCTCGGGCGTGTAGGGAACAGTTAGCCTGTGATGAATCCCGTGTTTCTCGAGCAGCTGAACAAACTCTGTTAACAAACTCCAGTCCGTTGTCAGACTGCAGCATCTTAATCTTCTTATCTCGTTGCGTGAGCATGAGCGCTGGAAATTTTTCGAATTTACACAGTACTTCATTTTTCTGCCGAAGAAACCTAACCTCACACCATCCAGACGCGTCATCAATGAAAGTACAGAAGAGATGGCTGCGCACGTGCGACTCAATGCGTATCGGGCCGCATACGTCGGAGTGAATGAGATCACCCACATTGCACTTTCTTGTTGACTCCTTGGGAAATGGGAGCTTCGCCATATTCCCCTGCAGACATACTTCACAAATAAAGTCCTTGTCTGCTTCTTTAATTTTTAGACCGCACATGGATCCATTCCCGGCTGCGTCGCGAATGTATTTGAGATTTAGGTGGCCAAGGCGGATGTGCCAATCTTCGAGCGTGTTTCTCGACTCTTTACTGGAACACTGTACGGTGGCCTCCAGACAGCTCATCTCGCCCATTTTCTCTAGGCAGTACAAGTCGTTTACGCGGTTGGCAACAAGCTTCGCGTTTCCGTCTTTATCGATATTTTCGGCACGTGTATCGCTAAAGATTACTTTATAGCCCCGGTCTGTAACCTTGCTCACCGATATCAGATTCGCTCGCAAATCCGGTACGAGAAACACATCTTGAAGATCCAGAGTCTTCGTGCCGTTCGCTGCCTTGATCGTCGTCGTGGCGGGTCCTTTTCCCTCGATGACCGCGTTTTCATTGCTTGCCAGGTTAAGCGTCCCGCGCTCGCGTTCATCCAGTTCCCGGAAAAGACGAGCGTCTTTACACAGATGTGAAGTACATCCGCTGTCGAGGCACCACAAGTCACGGCTGTTTTTCTCAGAAGCCTGGTACGCCTTACCGCTCTGTGGGCCGAACGAGGCGTATAGAGCAATTTTTTCTTGATTCTGCGAACTGTCACTCGGTTTCTTGGCACTCCTGCACACGCTAGCTGTGTGCCCAATTTTTCCGCAATTAAAACATTTCATGCGAGCATCTTTATTGCTCGAGTTTTGAGGGGTGGTCTTTGCACGATTCGGATTTTTGTGTTTGAACACCGCCATTGCGTTCGGCACTCCCTCGTTACCCGTTGGTTTTGGCGCCTCGAATTCTTCCGTAATTTTTATTCGATTGCTTCAGGAGATGGCAGCTCGTCGCGTGACGAGATAGCGCACCTGAAATTTTCGTACTTCTCAGGGAGACTACGCAGTAGAATTACAGCCAGCAAATCATTGTTAATTTCAATATCCATCTCGGATATTTTGTCGACCACATCAAAAAAACGGTTTGTATATTCTCTTGCGTCATCGCCATCTTGCATTTTTTGTGCCATCAATTTGTTCAGTAGGGCTGCTTTCCGCATCGGCCTCCTAGACTGGTAGATCTCCTCGAGCTTAGTCCAGATATGGTGCGACGTCTTGCATCCCTTGATCTGCTTTATCGCAGCCGGGCTAATTGCGAGCACGAGGTCTGACTGTGCCTCCAGATCCTCCTCTTCCCACTTCGTTGCTGTGGCAGCCGATGCACTGTCCTCCGGTTTTACTACAGGCTTTACCTTCTTACCACTCACATAGTCCCAAAAGTTATTCTTTATAAGTACAGCACGCATTTGAATCTTCCACGTGTCATAGTTTTCTTTGTTCAGCACTTCAAACTTTATGCCGGTCGCATTCATGTTTACCGCGCGAAGAATGACAGCTTAGTAAAAGAGGTTAACGTCTGTCCGTTTGCAGATTACGTGCGCTACACTTACGATTCACTTTGCTTTACTTCATACGCACCTGGGCCCATAAGTTATATGAGGATGGGTGATCATGTGAAGGCAAATAATAAAAGGCGTGTGTACATATAAATAAAAGTATATTGATAAAGCCAAAAAGGTAGAGTACATGTGTGGCTGTGGGTGCACGTCCGTCCACCTCAGGAGCGTGCATAGGACTGACTTGAAGTGGGAAGAGCGAGGGCGCTAGTGCCATATGAGCGTGTGAATACTATGTGTGAGTGTATGTGTAACTGTCTATGTACAGCAGGGGTTATGGCGCTCTTTTCAACATAATTAAATAGTAAAAGATAATAATTTATGGAATTTTATAAACTTTCGGCTTTCAACGTTTCAATACAGTGAATATTATATTTATTTTTACATGTTTTTTCTCTTTGGAAAAAAAACAGAATGAACAACATTCAATTTCAACAGCGACACAATAGCACGTTTTTCTTGTGCAAACTTTACAATTACAGCTAGGTACCAACTCGTTTAAATTTAATTTTTACTATCCCTAGAAAAAATCACCAAGAAATGACCATATCTGTTTTTCATTCACATATCTTTATTAAAGTTTAATTGTATCTTTATTGTAAACTTTATTAAATCTAATATTTTAATTGTTTATGTATTTTATACTTATTCTTTATGCTTCAAAATACTATAAAAAAATATAATGGCACTGAGTTTCATGTGAAACTGTGAAATTCTCGTAACTATTGATAACATTGTTTATAACAAATTAGCATCCTACTTTATTGAAAAACACCTTGCGGATTCGTATTCAGGGGGTCAAAATACCTAACAAAAACCTTGGTGAAACCTCGGATATCAATGGCCCACGGCAACCATGGAGCTGCGCCAGGACTATAGGGAGGAAAGTTCACTTTCTAGCGAGGATGATCAATCAAAATCATCTGCACGTAAAGAAATTTTTGCTTCTGTGTTTCCGAAATTTGGTAATCGTTTATTAGGATATTATTGGAATACACCACGTCCACGGCTGGTCTTGTCTGATGCCAACGTTGGGCATGCCAGATGCCCAACATTGGAATTAGGGAATTCATGAATAAGTGGAATCTAAAGTTACAATAACTTTTGAATTTACATATTACTAATTTTCGCACCTATGAATACCGGGTTACGGGGTTGTAATATAACGATATATATTGAGAGTTGGCAATACCAAATTTCGTTCCGTGTGAGTCTGATAAATTCCATTGAGCACCTTGTTGCACATAGTACTTTTTTAGTGAGTGCAGGAACAGCAACTTTTTTTTGCATGAAAGGTGAATAGGGGATCGGGTATACCGAGCTGTCATAATGACCAACTAAGTTCTCTTCCTTCCACTGCTCACTAGACGCTTGAAATGCACGATTTTCCATTCACCTTTCTATAGACAGGAAATTGGCCTTTTTCATGCAGGAAGTGAACAAAAATGTATTAATTATTACAAGTTTTTTGGACAAAATAATTTATTGTCTTTTTTACAGCCTTCGCAAGCGCAACAAGCTCCTCTTCAAATTCAACCATCCATCATTTCTCAACAAGCAGTTGCAGCAGCTGCTGCCGCTGCTCAGCAGCAATATGCTGTACCTGTATCTATGGTAGAAACTGGTCGTCAAATGTTACTAACTGTAGGTTGATTTTTTAATAAATATTTTCTATTTGTTTTTATTCTAAATCTAAATGTGAGAATCCAATTTTTCTTAAACCTAGAATGCTGTACAGACATCGTGGCCAGGAGGAAGTAGGCAAATGGCGGCAATTGTCCCATCTTGGCAACAGTTACCTCCACAACATACTGCTATCCAACAACCTTTACTTAGTGATGCAGGAGATTGGGGCAGGCCCTTGATCGTTGACAGTGCAGCTATTTTGCAGGTATAGTTATGTATACACAAGACCATAGAGTTTTTTAGTTAGTTGGTCTTTTTATTTTCTGTCTTTCGCAAAAGTAATCAAATAAGTCTCCTTTTCGTGGGTATCTAATCTCTATTAATTTTGGGGAAGGATCAGAGGCCGGTATTTCCCGTTGCTGAAGTGTACAATGCGGGTACTCTTGTGGAACATGCTCCCCCTCAGAATTGGGGAAAGCGTAGCGTGAGCAAACACCACCAACACCACCTGAGTGTACCTCAGCAATCGAATCACCGCAGCCACGATCATAAGAAAGAACAGCAGCAATTGAGCCCGGTAAAAAAGCGTGTGAAAGAGAGTACGCCGCCCAGCAATGTACGCAGACAGCACCACCAGCAGCATTCATCACCGCCAGTGCAAACCTCATCCTCGTGGCAAACGTTGCCCCTTTCACAGCCGTCTTCGTCGCAATCTCATCATCACACAACGACAAAGCATCACCAGCAGCAGCAGCATCAGCAACAACAACAGCAACCCGAACACCAGCAAGTATCCTACGTTAGACAGCAGACGATTACGATACATGACACACCTTCGCCAGCAGTATCCGTCATTACGATCAGTGACAGCGAGGATGAATCTCCTGGAAAATGGTTAATAATTATTTTTTTTTATTCATTTTCTTATTAAAATTTTTCTCTTGGTAAATTCAAGCATCTATTCACTTTTGTTGCTACAGTGCAATCTTTTTTTCTGCTTCTTTTCATTTAAATTATTCAAAAACTTGCTTTTTATTATTCAAATAACGTTCCTTTTATCATATTATAATGGTAACAATTATTTACTAGTAATAAGTACAAACAAATCAACATGCATTTCTTGCCTGAAAAGATATTTTCTACCATATGTCTTAAAATTTGTACAAAGAACTAATTTTAATTATTTCTCAGTAGTTACTATTAGCTACAAAATTTATTTCACTTCTTCATTTTTTTCTTAAAATTTTTCCTTGTGGTAAATTCAAGCATCTATTAACCTTCTGTTGCTACAATGCTATAATCTCTACCACATTTTAATAATTAACCAATGCGTTAAAACTTAATTATTATAATTCAGGATATAATTTTTAAAATGTATTTAATATTTATTTAATATATACTTATAGACATTGTCATTTTAATAACAAAGGTCAATTTACACACTGAGAAAAAAATTGTGTAAAAATTTCTCGAATTTTAATGAAAATTACTATACTGTAGGGGAATCCGACCACAAGAAGTAAGTTTGTCAGTTTTTATAAACTAGTATAGTAATTTTCATATTTTCTCGAATAATTTCAGAAAAAAAATTTCCTTACCGATTCAATCCATTTTATTAAGAATTAATTAAGAAATAACAGATAAGATTAAATAATATTAAATTCAAACAATGAAAAAAAATTTTACTGGTGTTTGGAATCGAACTTGGGCCTCCGGATTGACAAGCGATAACTCTTTACCATTTGAGCCGTTGACGAACTTACATGGGATAATTGGAATTGTCTACATATGTTACGATATATTAATACTTATAAAAGTGAATTATTTTTTTTAAACTTTAAAAATGAATTCGATATTAGCTATGGACAATTACTTAAATGTTGATCAAATTTATTAATAAAAAACTTATTAATATTATCTAATGCAAGTCTTTTCAACAAAATTGCAGGTTAGAACGACTCGACATCATTGTTTTGATGGCACCGCGCATGCGTAGTATACTGGGTAATCCAAAATTACTATACCGTACAGGAAAAATTTATTATCCAATAAAATAAAATTTACTAATTTTCTGGGTAAAATTTATATTAGATTAGATTGAATACTATCGGGGACCATTGCGGTGTAGCGCCCTTAGATTGCTTGCCATTGTACGCTTTTCCCCACCTACCTCGGGGCCCGCATTAGGGGAGGCCTACTGCATAGCAGTAGTCCAGGATCCTCCTAATACTGTGCTCCCTGATCTCTACTGCTGTGGAGTAATATTGAACTTAAAGGGTAAATTATGAATGTTAAGGTATGTAAGGGCACTAACTTCTACTTACAAAGTGTCACAAAATGAACTTCCATTTTTTGGATCTCATGGCAGGTCTAAGCCTCAGTGTACATGAGAGTGAGTATTTAAAAAAAAAATTTTATTGAAATCGATTAAGAAAGCGGCGTGCACGACTTTTGTCCACTTTTCACCAAGTCCCTAAGAACTTCTTCATATGCCCCTCTCGCTAGGATAGCTTATCGTCCGCGTATCCTACCGCCTTGACTCCCATCCCGTTTAGTACTCTTAGTAGGCTATCTACCACCAGGCTCCACAGCAGGGGAGATAAAATGCCACCCTAGGGATAGCCTTCGGATACTCGGTTACCGATCGAGTGTCCCATCCAGGAGGTCGTCAGCTCCCTACTCTCCAAGGAGCTCATGATTCGGTCGATGATGCTCTTAGGGATACCGTGTTCAGCCGCGCCTTTCCGGATCGCCTCTAGAGGTCCGATTGAACGCTCTTTCGACGTCTAGAAAGGCTTCTATACATACTTCTTCGAGCTCAAGCTGGCCCTTGGCAAAGTTGACCAGCGAAAGAAGCGCTGTTTCTACTGACCTGCCCGTGCGATACGCGTGTTGTTCCTCGTGAAGTGGCCAGATCTTCAGAGGTCCTTCTTCAAGATAGCCGTCCACCAGCCCTTCCAGTGTCTTCAAACGAAATGACGTGAGGCTCATGGGCCGATAATCTTTCACTTCCGTGTACCTCTTCTTCCCCGGCTTGGGGATGAAAATGATCTTTGTTTGCAGCAGCACTAGGGTCATGTTATCCATGCCCGTTGCTTTGTAGGGCTCAAAGGACATGATAGCCTATTTGACCCTTTGCGCCGTGACTACTGCCCCGCTGTGCTCTAATCAGCCTTTCTACCAGTCCTCCGGGGGGTCTCGTCAGCGCCGCCCGTGCGCCAGGAGTCAGAGAAATTGGTCAGAAGCAGCGTCTGCAGGGTCTCTTCCAAGGTCCTAGTAAAACTCCCGTTAGCCTTCGTTATTAAGGGGGGGGGTTTGAAGGCAGAAAAAAACAGGTTTTTACAGATTTTTTTTGGGCGTACGGTGAAAGTAAATTTATTTCTGATTGTTGTACATTAAAGAGTAGTAA
>JAPYZP010004437.1:0-10254 GCA_030522985.1 Torymus sinensis
TTTTCTTCAGTTATTTTCTGATAATTTCAGTTTTCTTCTGATTTCTTCCGAAATCTTCAGATATCAACTGTTGTCTTCATTAATTTTTTTCCGCTAGGGTATAGATAATAATTTTATTTTTTCCAACTTTTTTTACAAAATAAACTTAAATTTTGTATTTATTAAAAATTTTCTTTTTCTTCGAATTTATATATTTAAAAGTACAATTAAAGTAACTTACTTACTGCAATATTTTCACTATCATAGCATTTATATATGTCGCTTCCGCATAAAAGGGCGTTATTTCAGGATCAGGTTGAGAATAGCTTTATCTCGGAAACCATTTGAAAAAAGCGTTATCTTGGAATCCGGTTAAAAAAGGAGTTATCTCTGAAGCAGAATCAAAAAGGCGTTATCTCAGAAGCCGGTTCAAAAAGAATCTTGCACGATGTTCTACATTTCTATTTATATTCTATTTATTTCTATTTATTTCTTCGGATAACAATCTCGTTTCAAAGATATAAAAAAGCTATCTCCGTGCCAAATTTCAGATCGATTGATAGATGTTTACTCCTGTTATCGTATAAAAACGAAAACGCACTTTCTTAAATCAAGTATCCTCTGAAAAAACGCTATTCGATAATATTGAAAAAGAATTTTTAACCTCAAACATCTTTAGTCGTGACAGACGGATTTTTTGGGCGATCCGTATTCTTTGGGCAATCAATATTAAAAAAAGAAATTATAGGTAATTGAAAGACCTTTAAAACAAAATTTATGATAAGTAATACTGGCTGTAACATATTAAAAAATAATAAAAAACGTAAAAATCAAAATCCGTTTTGGCTTATGAAAAAAATAAAATCAATAAAATCGAGAAATAAGTTATATCCTTGAAAATATCCTCCGAAATGAAGAGAATAAGCTTTGTCCGATGGTAACTGGTGGAATGGTTCAAAAGTTATCGCCCGTACACACACATGTGTGTACTCGTGTACATGCACACGCACACACACACAACATTTTTTCACCATCACAAAGCTTCATCTTTGAGGAAGCAAAATTATAATTATTTAAAAATGATTCTCTCATTCGTATTTTATATGTTTTAAAACTTAAAATCTATAGAACTCACAGTACGTCTAAAATAGAATCGTGTTTTTATCGCTCGTGAACCTAGTAGACAAAACGAACAATTTCTTTCAAAATTTATTTCTCTTAAAAATTCTTTTTGGTTTGTCCAGATCAATTGATTCCGAATTTAAAAAAAAAAAAGAAAAAAATATTTTGTAAATTTTCTCAGAAGTCAACATTTTTGGAAAATATTTTAATTTATTATTTTTAATATTAATAAATGAAGTATAATATTAATATTTCAGTATTTACTATATCATCTATACAAATAAACATCTCTATATGACTCAACCAAATTATTTTTCTCATATTATTTTTACAAATAAGGAAAGAAAAATAATATACTTAAGATTATGTCAGCGAAGTTACACCGTATCTGCACACAGTTATTAACATGTCTAATGAGAAATCGGATTTATGTAGGTGAATATCACTCAAGGACAGCAGGAGCCGCGAAATGTAGACGGTTCAACGGTTATATATAAGATTTACGTAATCAACACTTTTCGCTTGCATACCAAATTACTTTTTATTTTTTGAGGCATAATAGGAGAAAACTGCTCTTTCGTTGCCTGAAGCAATTTAATTCGCGCTACATCTACTATTCTTTCGTCATTCTTATATAGTATTGTAAAAACAATTTTTATTGCTTTAGGAATTCTTTTTTTTATAACATTAGGTAATCATTATTTGTAATCATTTGTTAACCAAAAGTGAATTACTGTGAAACAAAAACCGATTTCTTCAAAAAGTTACATAATTTTATATTTCTTATCGTTCATTGAGAAAATGTAATGAAAAAGGAATGGAACGGGAATCAGAACTGACTAGCGCCCGCAATCTTAATAAATATAATTAATAATATATTCATACATCAATAAAATGCAAGAAAAATGGTCAAAAATTTTTTTAAAACACACGTTCTGGGCCTGTTTTTTCTTCATTTTCATATCACGAACAACATCAACATTTTTAACATATGTGTAATGCATATCAAAAATTGTTTTCTCTGGTTTAATTTTTTGCCTTGTTTTGTCTGTGGTTAAAAAATCGGCCTTTTTGACGTTTACTTAATAAATTTTAACCTTTGAAAAAGTGCGTCACAAAAATTTTTCATTTATTCACGATTTTTCTAGAAAAGAAGGGTGCCTTAAAATAATCTAAATTTAGGGGATGTATTTCCTGGTGGAAATCGATTCCATTATTTGCCTAATAAATAGCTAGTCTCACCAATAATTATTGTCAAAAACTAGACACTTTTCTTGACCATTTCTATCCATGGATGAAATGATTTTTTTGATCATATTCACCATTTAATAGACAGAATAATATAATAAGTTTTTTCATAGATTTATATTAGCTAATTAATCATTATTTAGAAGATATTAAAGTTGGCCAGTTTTTTTAGTTAGGAAATGGCTAGTAAAAGGCTTGCTGTTGTGACAAGGAATGAGAGAGACATAAATCATTTCAATCTCATAAAAATTAATGTAGTTATGAATACACTATACAGAATACACTATCTTGACGTACTCATTGAGTGAATAAAATTGAAATATTTCTGGCTTTTTTCGATAGAGACAATATTTTTAACATGATTACAACAACATAAATTTCTGTCGTAAGAATCTCAACATTTTACCTTCAAACTATATTATATTAACTGTTTCTAACATCCTAAAAGTTCACGCACAAAGACAAATTAATGATTTAAACCCAAGATACATTTGAGACATATCGATTGAAAAACCAAAACAAAATTTAAAAATCATGAAGTGATATAGGTATTATTATATCAATTTCAAAATATGATGCTTGTGGTTTTTCAAATTTCGTCTTTGATTTACAAGGATATGTCTAAAATTTAGCCTGGAATTAGATAAATTGTCTTTGTTTTGTGTTTTAACTAGTAAAATTCAAGAAATTGTCAATAATATTTTTTGTACTGCAAAATTTTGAGATCGATACAGGATATGTCTCGAATGTTATAAAACATTAATGTGTGAAATAAAAAATAGTTTTTAATTTTCATATCAACTAGTATATTACAGTCATATCTTAATTTTATCATTTTTCATTTTTAATGTCATACTGATTGTGCACTGCTAGGTGTTGGCGAATGAACAGGTAAATCCGGGAAATCGAGCCATGTAAAAGATTTTGAATGAAAGTGATGCGAAATACTGGCATAATATTTGAGAACAATTATCTTATGAATCTTATGAAAATACTAATAGAATCATTAAACAAAAAAATTTCTTAATTATATTACTTGCATGAATCGAGGTCTTGATAAACGTGTGTTTCCAAATAAACGTTCGAAAGTTAGTTTACTGAATAATAGTAAAGTGTTCAGGATAATTTTGGACCTCACGTCGCCCGATATATGTATTTAATGATCGAAGTAATTCAGTTGCGCGATGAAACCGGTTAGCAGCAAATTCTTACATTTATGCAATTACGTGTACGTACGTGCAATGTTTTCTATGCAACTAACTCGTCTGCGCAAGTGTGTTATACAGACTTAGAGACTTAAGGTGGCTCCGTGGAATTTTAGAAACCCACAAGTAAGATAATTCTCTCCCGTAAGTGTTATTATCATACGAAAATTAACGGATACCCAGATATCTATTGATCATGTGCGTGGTTCTTTTTTGGTTATTTGATAAAAAAAAGAAAATTCGTTCCCCGCTGGGCCCCTCATAGATACAGTCCACCGGATAGGATCCTCCTTTAAATTAACCTGTAAGATGCAAGTATAGCGATAGTGGCAATTTTGATTCCATAAAATCTTTCTATTTTATAAAGATAGATCAATTATAAGATTAATTTTGTTGTGTAATAATAAACAAATTTTAGTATACAATTTTGTTAAAAGTATTATGAGTTAAAGATATTTTAATCAAAGCATATTAAAACATGTAGGCATAGCACTAAAGTAAAACATCTTCTTTGTGCAATTTTATAAGTTTCTGTATTCTGTGTATAAAATAGTTTTAATTGTAGGTTCTACATTTATGAAAAGTACAATGTATTAGTGAAATGTTAGACAATTTAATAGTCAACATAATTTTACAGATGTTATAGTACAAAATATTCTTTACAAATAAAAAAGAATTTTATTTCCTAATATTTAGAATATTCAAATTTTATAATTTAACAAAAGCTATGTTAAACTTTATACAATTTGAAAAATGATAGCTCAAAAATATGCTATCATTCAAACTAAAAAAAAAGTTAATATTCACTCCAAAGTGCAAATGTCATTACATACAAGTAAATCATGTAAAAATTTTAGTTTTCTTTAGAAACCTAACATAATTTCGTAACAAATTGTAAAAATTCTTGATTTTCAGAGCTGCAGTTGCGTCACATCTAGGCAGATTTAATGGGACCTTTTTTATACTCATCGTCTGTCTCTCTCTCTCTCTCTCTCTCTCTCTCCCTCTCTCTATGCCTCTCCTCTCTCGCCCAGTTAGCGCACGCATTACCGGTGAACGCATGCTTGCTTGGTAAATTGCTTGGTGTTGTTGCTGTTGCCGCTGCTGCTTTAAAGACACCGCCGCCGGGAGGTCGAAGCCGAGTGTTCAGCTACGGAGTACCAGCGGAGAAAGTGACTTGCCTTCGTGGTTCGTGTATACGGTTTCCAGACTCGCGCGTCACTTTAGTCTTGCGCGCAGAGCAATCGGAATTGACCAATCTCGCACCGAATGAAGGAAAAACTTGTGTAGTCTCTAGTGAGCCGTGGACATCTGAACATCTCGGCGAGGCAGCAGATAACACGGCAGCGATTTGTGTCAGCCGACTCCACGCTACAGGCGTTTTTGACGTTACTGTGATAAGAAGTATTCCGAGCCATTTTAATGTGTATTTATCGAGGAACTACATGATTGTGATTATTCGTACAGTGCAGCTACAGTCCGCTTTTATAAGTGCTGATTTGTGTTGCAAATTTTGATGTGAAATAATTTTATGTTATTTCTCGATATTCAAGTGATCAATTGATTTGGTGATGCGTGTCGTGCAAATTTCTTAAATAATAGCTAACTCTAACTTAATGTTACGTGGTGTGGTTTCGCATCGCTCTTCCTTTCACTTGAGCACCTGTTTTGCGTTTGTTGCATGCATGCGATGAAACGTTAAATTGTGTTACCTGCCAAGTGTTGCTTTAAAGTTTGAAAAATGTTGCTGGAAATTGCACTCTATCTCCTATTTGCCCTTCTCATATTTTGGGCACTACTAGATCCCATTTACAGAGTTGCAAATGCCGCGTGGGAAATATTATTACCGATTTTTAACTCGAAACCAGTTGACTTGAGGAGCCAGTTTGGAGAGTGGGCTGGTGAGTATTGCTATACAAATATTTTGGTCTCTGGAACTAAAGAAATATCTCCTACTTAATTTAAAGTTATGCAAACTAAATTTAGAATAGTGTCATAGATCCTGTATTTTTATATGGGCAAATCTATAATACTTTTAACTATTCTGTGACTTTAAAAAAAATTAATTTATTGCTGCTATATTAGCCTGCTGTACTATAAATACAGAAACCAAACTGGATCTAAAATCTTTAACTAAAACTAAAAAACAATCCCTGTACTTAATCCACATTATTGTGCAACGCACGGCGCAATGTGGGGAGGCATATAACTGACAAAAAAGATTCCTCTTTCATAAAAGAACCGTTTTCGACAGTTTTACGAATCCCCACATTGCGCCATGCGTTGCACACTCATACCAATTACAGTCCCTTTTTTCTAGTTTCCATTAAAGATTTTAATGGATTTGAAAAAGTCCCATAATAGTTAAAAGTATTAGAGATTTGCCGATATACAATCAATGTCATCTTATATTTCAATAAATCATATGACATAATATATAGCCATAATAGACTTTCCTCTATGAGCTAGGAGATCTTGTATTAATTGCAATACGTTTTGTTAACCATAATTTACTATATAAAGGCTGTAGTTTGCCATGCAATTGTCTACTTGATCTTTTTATAATTGATAAGTACATCATTCCAGTATACCTATCGTCTTTAAAAATCACGTTATCATTGTAGAATGCATTAAAAATACTAATAACTATTTATTATATTGATTAACCTTTGTTTATATACTAATTTTCAGTTCTATATTTTAAAGCTATGAGACTATTATACTGTTTATAGAACTAAAAATTCACGAACATCGAAACAAAAACAAAAATATAAAATTGTAAATATTATTCTGTAATCATAATGACATAATCGAAGTTATTTATATATATTTTCCAATTACTGAAACCGTCATTTAATAATTTTTTCTTATATTAAACCTCAGTGAATTTCATTCTACAGCTTTATAAACTACAATTGTTGTAACTACGTTTAAGTTATACCTGTTACTCGTAATGGAAAAGTTTTTACGAAATTTTGTATTTTTCCACATATTATTAAGAAAAATATAAGAAATTACCATAGAAATGAATTCCAGTTTAAAATTTTTTAATGGTATAATTCATTATTTTAAAATACTAAATAATATTGCTTTTTCTTTCATTTTAGTGGTAACAGGCTCTACTGATGGAATCGGTAAAGCTTACGCTAAAGAATTGGCCAAAAGAGGTATGAACTTGATCCTCATTAGCAGAACTCTAGAGAGACTAGAAAAAACTAAGAATGAGATTCTGGAAATTAACTCTAAAGTTGAAGTGAAAATTATCGCAGCAGATTTTAGCAAGGGAAAGGAAGTTTTTGGAAAAATTGAAGCCGAATTAAAAGGCGTCACTATTGGAATTCTGGGTTAGAACATGCGCATTTTACAATATATATATATAAAATTTTAAAAACTAATAATAGTAAATTATGTGATAAGGGAGTAATGTCGTAGATTATTCCCGCGGAGGAGTTCATTGACCCGAGCGAGGGCAGTGATCTCCTAAGGGAATGATCAACTTTACACCCGTGTTATATATGAGGGGCTCAGAGCAAAACTGGGTTAAGTTCTATTGCTTATACACACAAATTAACCCGGTTTTGCTCTGAGCTCCTCATGTATATAGTACTTTATTCCCAACTCCATTGTGGTTTATAGATTTATAGTTTATAAATACACTATCCCTCTATAAAAGTCATGGCGTCATGTAAGACAGAAAACGAGATAGATTCGGCGGGGAAACGAGTGAAAGCGCGCGTAGCGCGCTCAACTTCTAGTAAATATAAAAATTTAGACGATGTTACTGTATTCTTATAATGTGGGTATAAAGTACTTTATTTCCTGCAAAATGGGGGAATAAAGTAAAAGAGTGAATCAAACGCTACTTTTGTCACGTTTTTTAAGTCCAAAAGTGGCCATTATAGTGGAGATGGGAATAAAATTACTTGAAACCATTTCTAAGAAATTCAACTTTATCTTGATAATCAATATCTACACAAGAGTTATAAATTTCCATAATATATATCTAATCTTTCGAATTAGTTTTAACCGATTGCAACTTGCATGAGTTCAAATGTATTTTCAGAGGACGAGGAAAAAAGTTTCTCATTGAAAATAAAATTAAGATGCGAGAAAATAAAGAATCTAAGAAAATAAATAGACGTTTTACATATACCTAATTTTTTATATTCTATTGGATACCATTGTATAACAAGTGATTATTTTGTTCCTCAAATAATTATCTAGAGATTCACCGTAGAAAAATTCTGAACAACATAATTTGCAAAGAGTAAAGTCTGATTGTTTAACAACTCCGCTATATTTATGAATAAGATTCTACTCTTTGCAAATTAATTATTTCAGAATTTTTCTTCAATGGTACTCTAGATAATTATTTAAAGAACAAAATAAATTCTTGTTGTACAATGATATTCAATACAAAATAAAACAATTACAGATCCGAAACTATTTCTTTAGTTAACAATATCTGCATATACAATCATCTTTATAATCTACTCCTTTTCAACGTATAGCCTTACTGCCAAGGAGAGCCCACACCCAGCGGGGACGAATTTTCGTGGGTGTTTGAGAGAATTTTTCAGGAAGTTACAAGCAATCAAAGATAACGTACGAAAATGGTTAAAAATTTGTCTTTATTTTAAGCGATTAAATGGAACGTATTTTTAACCATTTTCATACGTTATCTTTGATTGCTTGTAACTTCCTGAAAAATTAATATTTTTTAACGAATGAGGGCTTCAATTTTAGCCTTTAGTGTCTACTTTTATAATCTTTAGTGCTCGTTTTTGTATTTTAAATACTTGCAATGTGACAGTCAATAGAATAGGCATCATTTTTTAATGAAATAGGGGATATTTCAGAAGAGATTACCCATATCTCAAGAAAACGGGCCTACGAGATGAAAGTATGAACACTGGGCTTCATTTTTATGCACCAGAAATCCACTCTCAAATGCTCACGAAAATCCGTTTCCCGCTGGGTGTGGGCTCTCCTTATCAGATTATTTGATCTTGGATAAGTGAAAGAAGAATTTTCTTCTAAGTGATATATGTATCTTAGGATACAACCAGCTTAACCGTACAAAATAAATTTCATACGACCAAATTAGCGATCTTGTCTAAAAGAGATTTTTAAATTGACACATTTCAGTCAACAATGTTGGTAAACAATACACGTACCCCATGTATTTGGGCGAGGTGCCGGAAGATGAACTGTGGGACATCATCAACGTGAACGTTGGCGCGACGACACTGATGACACGCCTCGTGATTGACGACATGAAGAGGCGAGGAAAGGGGGCCATAGTAAATATATCGTCGGGCTCGGAGTTGCAGCCACTACCCCTGATGACGGTTTACGCGGCCACCAAAGTCTACGTGCGCAGCTTTTCCGAGGCATTGCGAGCCGAGTATTCCAAGTTTGGTCTAACAGTGCAGCACTTGACACCCCTCTTTGTTAACACTAAAATGAATGCATTCAGTCAAAGACTTCAGGTAATATTTCACAGTTCAAATATTTATGGAATGTTTAATGTAATCAGTATAAATTTTATTATAAATGTATAAAGTAGAATACCTTCGTAGTGCAGCAGAATTATTTTTTTATACAGCCTGTAATCGTATACATTGTGCAACTAGGGAGGAAAGTTGACTTTCTCTAGCGAGGATACACGAGTGCTCAAAATCATCATCCGAGTCTGAAAAAGTCAATGGCTCTCTCGTTACAAATAATACTTTTTTTAATAAGTGCAGGAATAGGACCTTTTTTGCATGAAAAGTGGATGGGAGGTCGGGTATATCGAGTCGTTATAACGGGAGACTATGTTCTCTTTCTCCCGCTGTAGCGTGCGAACTAGTAGCGTGATGAAATAGTACATTATGCATCAAGGGGAGAAAATAAGCTATTTCTAATGAGGGTGACGGGCGGTACACGAGTAGGAGTCTCGGGCGCCAAAGAGAGACAGACTTTGGAGACGAGAGAGACTTTACGAGAGACTTGAGAGAGAATTTTGAGACGAGAGAGACTTTTGAGACGAGAGAGACTTTTGAGACGAGAGAGACTTTTGAGACGAGAGAGACTTTTGAGACGAGAGAGACTTTTGAGACGAGAGAGACTTTAAGAGAGACTTGAGAGACATTTTTTTTTTTAAGAGAGACTTGTCTTTTACCCGAATCTGAAATAGCATTTCTGCCCGTGTTACACACCGTATTTTTTAACGAAGGCATGACAGGGCCTTTTTCGCGTGTATGAGCGGGAGAGAGGTAATATACTATTTCACCATAGCCTGGCAGAAAGTGCCACTTTCGCTCCCGGCTCAAAAATGATTGTCGGCCTTGGTATGGTAAAAAATAGCACACGCATCACGGGGTTAAAATTGATCAGCCCACATCTCGTGTTCGCCGAGCCGTATTGACACGGGCTGTGGACTGTACAAGTTTTTTCCCCCCTCTCCTGCGGGAGGACTCGCTAGACACTCGAAATGCTCGATTTTCTATTTTCTTTTCTACGCAGGAAAAGGGCCTTTTTCATGCACGAGTTGAAAAGTCAGTTCTATCACTTAGAGAATAAAAAACTATAAAATTAAAAAAAATTTTTACTAAGTTACTAACAAGGAGAGTCCATGGCCTCCGGGAAACGGATTTTCGCGGGCATTGGAGAGTCGATTTCTGGTACCTAAAAATGAAGCCCAGTGCTGATATTT
>JAPYZP010004438.1:0-15395 GCA_030522985.1 Torymus sinensis
CCTGTAAGAGAAGTGGGGTCCGAGATGTGCCCGGCCCGGGAGTCCAGCGCCGGACATTCCTTACGGAGAACGGCGCCTTCCTCCTGCCATACGTCACATAATTTACTTGACTCTACCATTAAATTTACATTATTCCGATTTCGTATTCAGAAATCAGGACGTTACAAACGTCCAAGACGTGCAAGTCATCTTGGACGTTTGTAGCTTATTATATTTTCTTGCATAATAAGCAAGTACTTATGAATGTCAACTGTTGAAGGACAAAATTTTTAAATTTCTCAAAAGGTTTTTACTGGTTCTAATTTAGCCCCAGAACACATCACTCAAGTTTTAGAGCGTTTCAAATATTCAATCCTTCAAAATTGAGAATTAATTAAAAATTTGAAAATTTGGAATTTTTTCATAAAGCTTCAATTTTCATGATTTTTTAACTTAAAAATTTCAAACTTTTTGTATAGTACATTAAATGGGAAAAAGTTCCCATTACGCATGATCGCACATGCAAAACAAAAGGGTATCTAACAAAAGAGACCTAGAGAGTAATTAAAAATATTACTTATATCGACTACAATTTACTATTCACTAATAAGAATTTTTCCATCGGTCTTACAGTCTTATAAATTAAATTAATTAATATTAATGGCAGTTAGACATTGCATCCGCCAACAGTTTACGATTGATCATATTGTGAATTCTTACTCTAAAACTTTCTTAATTTTTACCATATTGAATAGGAAAGATGCACGAAAATCCAAACCCAAGTAGCTGCGTGTAAAATTTTCCATGTTTACATAGGAATTATGATCAAGTTATGATCAAGTTCCAAGAGCATCATAGGAGTTTTTTCACGACTTTTTCTGTTAGTGTACAGTTATAGCTCCATCAATAATTATATATTATACACGATAATATAATAAACTATATCATTCGTCAATCATAAAGTATTATATTTTTATAATTATACTTACTAAAAAAATCTTTTTTCAAAAAGTAAAACATTAGCGAGTTAAACATCTGTCTCTCCCTCCGCTTTCTCTACCCCTCCCCCTTCCCCCACCACTCTCCATCTTTCTCTTCATCTTCCCCCCCCCCTCCACCGCTATTTCTGTCCATCTTTTTCTTCCTCTCTCCCCTTCTCCCTCTCTCCCTCTTTCTCTTGATTTCTCTTTTTTCCCCTGCGCTCTCTCTCCCTTTCTCTCTATCTTCTTACCCCCCTCCCGCCGCTTCACCCGCTCGCGCTACTCCGTTCCAATAGAATATAGCTTAATACAAACACATATTAAAAGAGGTGAAATTAATTAATATGTAGCCAATTACATTTTTGTAGCATAGACATTATGGAGTTATTTTTATAACAAAAAACCGTTCGTACTATTAAAAATAAATTCATGAAAATTGTGGAATAAATTAAGTGCAGGCAAGTACATTCTTATACTAAAGAGATCATAGTTTAAAACAAACATATGACATAAGTGGAATCAATTATGTACATAGTAGGCAAGTTAATTATTATAATAAAAAGAATATTTAAAATAAAATTTGTTTTAATATTTTTCGGCATATTTCAGTACTGTGCACAGTAACTGGACAAGTTTTCCTCAATGCATTTAATTACGGTGCCCGGTCCCGCTAGGCTACTCGAACTTTACTTTGTCGTGCTTCGTCACCTGTGCAAGTCATCTTGGACGTTTGTAGCTTATTATATTTTCTTGTATAATAAGCAAGTACTTATGAATGTGAACTGTTGAAGGTCAAAATTTTTAAATTTCTCAAAATTTTTTTACTGGTTCCAATTTAGCCACAGAACACATCACTCAAGTTTTAGAGCGTTTCAAATATTCAATCCTTCAAAATTGAGAATTAATTAAAAATTTGAAAATTTGGAATTTTTTCATAAAGATTCAATTTTCATGATTTTTTAATTCAAAAATTTCAAACTTTTTGTATAGTACATTAAATGGAAAAAAGTTCCCATTACGCATAATCGTACATGAAAATCTTACGGTTATCTAACGAAAGAGACCTAGAGAATAATTAAACATATTACTTATGTCGACTACAATTTACTATTCACTAATAAGAATTTTTCCATCGGTCTTACAGTCTTATAAATTAAATTAATTAATATTAATGGCAGTCAGATTGCCCTTGTTTGTATCACTCCCGTAGAATCTGAAATAAAAACTTAATTAAAACCTGGAGAAAATATTGTTAGCAAAGGACAATCTGACTGCCACCCACCACCAAATTGCATAACGTTTCGAGCCCGTTTCGGCTCCTCCTGAGGGACTGACGTTGAAATGAAACCCTACGATATACCTACTTATATATCCATACCCCCCTTCTTTTCTCTTATCCCCACCACCTTCCCTTCTCTAACTTCCCATTTTAACTTTAAATTAAGGCGGTCTTACACGTATAGGCCTTTCTGGCCAAAATTACCTAAAAAAATGATAAAAAATATTATTATAATAAAATAATGAAAGTATATTGTAAATATAACTTATTTTAAATAAAATTAGCTAGGAATGAGATCCTTAAACTCATGTCATCCTCAGTGATAGCATTTTCAAAGAAAAAAGTTCGTTGTAACTGTTCTCTGAGACCGCACGATGGATTTTTATGGAACAAAGTGCAAATTGTTCCTAATTTATTTAGTTATGGGCCTAAGAGTTATAATATTTAGGTTTTAATGTATAAGTATTTTTTTATGGCAAAAACCCTAAAAATTGAAAAAAAAAATGGAAAAAATTATTGCAAAAAGATCAGTTTTTGTCATGATAAAAATACTTATAGATAAAAACATGAAAATTTCAACTCTTAGGCTAATAACTACATAAATTTGGAAAAATTTTCACTTTGTTCAATGAAAATCCATTATGTGGTCTCAGAGAAAAGTTGCAAAAAACTTTTCTCCTTGAAAATTATATTGTTACGTGTGGATACACGTACGAATATAGAAGAACGAAATAAGCAAGGCGTCCGATTACAATATAACGCCGATTAGCAGACAGCCAAGCGATGGCGGCAGTGGCTAGGATGATATAGCGTTTCTGACTTGCAAGTCGGCGGCTCTGGTTCGATCCCAGGGTCCGTCCCTTTTTATTATTAAAAAAGTTGCGACAGCTCACTCGTAACACTATAACTGAGGATAAAATGAGGTTAAGAACCACTGCTTCATCTCATTTTATTCAAAGTACGTTATATATACAATATATTTTCATTTTTTATTATAATAATATTTTTTATCATTTTTTAGGTAATTTTGGAAAGAAAGGCCTATAGGTGTAATACTGTCTTAATAAGATAGGTATGCCGTGACATTTTTCTTGAAATTTGAGAAATACTACAGTATGAAAATTAAATACAGACATTGTGATATACTCCACCAACGAGATCTTTGATCACACCGTTAAGGGGATGTGATATCCATGCTATTACTCGATTCTGAGTTCCCGTTTTTTTCATTCAATTTTAAACTTATTGAAAAAAAAACTCTTTGATACTCTTAAGTTTAATAAAAAACTACAACGTTCCAGAGAGTTTTTTTCTTAAAATTAAAAATTGAATGAGAAAAACGGGAACCCTATTTTGGGTAATAGGGTGGGTATCGCATCGCCTTAACGCCCGAAAACATGAATTATTTTTATTTTTAGCAGTAGTGATGGGACCGCATTAACAGTTCCAGTTCAAGAGTCTTACAAAGTATCCGTGCGGCTTGATGCTGCCACCTGATTTATAATAGTAGATTATGCATTTAGTGAGTAAAAGTAAAGAATGTCCCAGATTGCATGTACATTGTCACCCGAGCCGAAGGCGAGGGTGACAAACATTCGATCTGAGGGATTCTTTACTTACTCCCGTGGTGCATATACTACTTTTCTCCATGAGGAGCGTAAAATGCGCACGCTGTTTTTCGTCCGCAGGGCGTACCGTGCGCACTTTACGCGCCGTGTGGCGAAAATATATATATATATATGTGTATGTGTGTGTTTGCGACATTTAATTATGCTTCACATTTGCTAGTGAAGAAATAACTTCTATCAAAGCCTTTTTATTCATTTTAAATGTTGTTTATTTTATCACAAGAAAATACAGAGCATAATTAAATTTTATATGAGTCTTTGGGAAAACTATCAATGCTATCCTAGTGTATGCTGATACTTATGTATTGCAAATGACATTTTAATATATGTGCAAGAAAAATATCATCACTCAGGATACAATCATGCTAAATTGCCTGTATTATATTCTAATGTTAAAATTGGAAATATTTTAGGAAAAAATATTTAAGTGTAATGGAAATTAAGCGCAAGTTATTACTTCAGAATGTGCCTCTGTTCGAATATTAGAGAAAATATGTATCTTAACAGCTTCAGTATGGATAATGTAAAGGAATAACAAAAGTACATTAAGTTCACAAAGCGTAAAAATGAATGGAAGAAATATTCAGTTTTAGTTATTCCTAATGATGTTTATTACTATATCTGATATGAAAAGCGTTATGGAAAAAAGTTACAAAGTTTTTTAACATTTTTTTGTTTTACGGCAATTTAAAGTATGGCAGATTTCATGTGTCATGTTTGACTCATGCCGTACTGAACCTGATAAAAAATAAATTTGAAAAATGTGAGAAAAGGCATCCCTTCCTCAGAAAATACTTTACACTATTTATTTTAATATGTACTTATATAATATTACGTAATTTTGTTTCTTTTAGTTCGACGTCAATTTATATTTTATATTATATTATTAGACTTTTTTATTATATTTCTATAATTATATGGTCTTTGAAATGGTTTACTAATTTTTCCGATCTTATTGATAGCTATTGTATTTAATATTTTTGTCAAATCGAATTCTGTTGAATAATACGCAGAAATTAGTTATATTAAGTGTATTGAGGCGTTAAAAATAATGTTTATAGGTTTAGATCATCAATAATTTATTGTTCATAAAAATGTTTAATGAGATAAAGTTTTATTTTATTATAATCTATAATTTTTATTTTTATTGTATTTGTGTAAAATTAAATCCTGTCAAGTTATAGCCGAAAAGCGCCTATTTTATGTATATTTCGAGGTTAAAAATGGTTTTTATGAGTTTAACACGTCAGGTATTGATGTAACAAAAAAATATTAAAGAAAAAAGTTTTGTTTAAATATTATCTACAACTTTTGTATTTAAAATTTTTGTGTAAAATCAAATTCTGTAAATTAATAGCCAAAAATCGACTTTTTTAAATGCTGCTTTTCCAAATTTTCTGAAGAAAATATTGCTCCCAGAAAAATATTTTCAGCATGAAAAATATGTCTTTTAATTAATTTTAGCATATTCATTTGTTATTTTTGACTTAAAGTTAATTTTTTTCACATTATGTTCAAAAATCGATTTTTTTCAATTTTTATCTGCTCTGGCGTTTTTTTATTTGTCGTTCGATTTGGTTCGGTAGAGAATCGGCAGTTAGCTATAATTGGGTATGTCCAAAATTCGTTTGGATTTATAAAAAATTTGCTGAGATAATTGAAAAACTTGAGTACATATGGACGTACAGACATATATACATCACAGAAAACGCTTAAAACGCATTGTCTTTGGCTGGAAAAGACTTCTTTTGTATTAAATTGTTAGTTTTTGAAGTCAGATAATTTTGGCTCTGGTGAAATTATAAGGCTTTCCCAAGAATCGGTCGTGCCTGAAAACTAGCGTGGGAAGTCATTTTTTCTAGTCACGACTTAGAAATTTTGTAAGAGCCCGATTAGAAAAAATCCTCAGTACTATATCGTAAATTACCGTGTGTCCTTACAACTTTCCGTACGTTCACGTACGTTCGCGTACCTTTGCATACGTTCGCGTACGTTTGCGTACGTTTTAGTTACGATTCGGACAATTTCTACAGTATTGTACACAAACTTACGCAAATGTACGCGAACGCATACGAACATACACAAAGATGCAGAAACGTACCTGTACATACGTATATGTACGGCTTTATACATTTTAGACATGAACGGCTGATAGATAATTATTTATGTATACAAATGTACGTGAACGTACGTAATCATACCCGAATATATGCGAACGTGCGCGAACGTACGGAAACCTACAGATACATGCACGAATGTACCCGAGCGTAAGAAAACGTACTTAAATGTACCAATCATATAACATTTTTCCTATAATAAGAATAAATTTTTCAGTCAATATACGTTCTTGTAGGATTTTACATGTTACTACAAATTTATGTAGGATTGCGTACACTGTTGTACGTTAAAGTATGAAATTTCTCATTAATAAGAATAATTATTTCAGTAAATGTACATCTTTTTAGTTTTTTACACGTTACAGCAAATTTCTGTAGGTTTGTTTACATCTAAGAATCTTCACGGACGTTTGTGTACGCTCGCATAAGTTCACGTACGTTTCTGTAAAAAATGTCCGGATTGTAACCAAAACGTACGCAAACGTACGCAAACGTACGTGAACGTACACATATATACGCAAATGCAACAGAAATATATGGTTTATATTTCAATTCGGGAGGCTTTGGATTTTTTTGTTTCATGAGGCTTGGCGAGAGATTTCACAAGATCCTGAGTTCTTTCAATGGGAAAATCATCGTCAAAATTTCGCCTGCTCGTGATGTCTCCGTCGTCGGACGGAGTTCCTGGTAGCTGCTAATATCGAGTACACGTGGGCGCGCTCGGAGCCGGCCTCGTGTGATTTTGCTATCGCAGGTCGGCGTCGAGTAGCGCGAGCACGAGGCTTGTTGAACATCGTTTCTTGTTTCCCCACATTAAGTATATATTATTATAATGACCATATAATCGTATTCTAATGTTACATGTATGTTAGGTGTCTTTATTATTTACTTACACTGACAAAAAACTCTCATCAAAATTCCTATGTAAAAGTAAAAATTCCTATTTTGCTCTCGTAACTGGACCATAAGGTCGGATTTTAGGAAACATTGCTATAGAACATAAGAAAAATTCCAAGTGTATCTCTTGTAGTATCTCTTTATTCTAGAAGTCAGAAGGGAGTGGTAAACACGTAATTTTTACTTTTAAATATGTTAGAAATTATTTTTGAATTAAACTTAATATAATTTATTAAATATTATCAATGCCTCAAATAAACAAGCTTATTTATATATAAATAAATTTGTATTTATTATATAATTGTTTTTTACAACCATCCTTAAAAATTTACAAATAAACATGAGTTTTAAAAATTATCTCGACACAAAAATAAAAAAAAATATTGGATTAGAACGCACATTCAGATGTTGCATTTAGCGCTCCTGTTTTGTTTCGATATTGTTGACATGTCTGAATTTTTCCTATGCTGACATTGCATCCGCCAACAGTTTACGATTGATCATATTGTGAATTCTTACTCTAAAACTTTCTTAATTTTTACCATATTGACTAGGAAAGATGCACGAAAAGCCAAACCCAAGTAGCTGCGTGTAAATTTTTCCCATGTTGACATAGGAATTATGATCAAGTTATGATCAAGTTCCAAGAGCATCATAGGAGTTTTTTCACGACTTTTTTTGTCAGTGTACAGTTATAGCTGCATCAATAATTATGTATTATATACGATAATATAATAAAATATATCATTCTTCAATGATAAAGTATTATATTTTTATAATTATAATTACTAAAAAAACTTTTTTCAAAAAGTAAAACATTGGCGAGTTAAACATCTGTCTCTCTCTCCGCTTTCTCTCCCCCTCCCCCTTCCCCCACCGCTGTCCATCTTTCTCTTCATCTTCCCCCCCCTCCACCTCTCTTTCTTTCCATCTTTTTCTTTCTCTCTCCCCTTCTCCCTCTCACCCTCTTTCTCTTGATTTCTCTTTTTTCCTCTGCGCTCTCTCTCTCCCTTTCTCTCTATCTTCTTACCCCCCTCCCGCCGCTTCACCCGCTCGCGCTACTCCGTTCGAATAGAATATAGCTTAATACAAACACATATTGAAAGAAGTGAAATCAATTAATATGTAGCCAAGTACATTTTTGTAGCATAGACATTATGGAGTTATTTTTATAACAAAAAACCGTTAGTACTATTAAAAATAAATTCATGAAAATTGTGGAATAAATTAAGTGCAGGCAAGTACATTCTTATACTAAAGAAATCACAGTTTAAAACAAACATATGAAATAAGTGGAATCAATTATGTACATAGTAGGCAAGTTAATTATTATAATAAAAAGAATATTTAAAATATAATTTGTTTAATATTTTACTATATAAATTTGTGTAAAAAAATAATTACGTCTAACAAAAAATCTTACAAATGCACAAAAACTATAATTCTAACACAAAAATTTGAAAAATGTTTGTGTAAACATTTTCAAAGTACAAGTCATAGAAGTCCACCCTGTAAAATAGTTTAACCATGAGCTGTTATATATCATAAATTCATGTAACTCTTTCTTACAAAGTCAATATTCCTATTATTATCAACAAATATGTAATTAATTAAAAATCTTCATCATGTTGATGAAATTTTTTAAATTTGTGAAATTTTTTTTTAAAGACAAAATACTTGCTGGACGCATCGTTGTGTAGTTCAATATGCTTAGGAGATGAATGACAGCCTTCTATGCCTTCTAAAGTCCACAGGCATAGGTATAGACCGTGTGCTCTCTAGCCCCACCACCTCAGGCGGTGTGCTCCGGGGCTCTGGTCATGTGCGCACGTTGCATGGTTATATAAACAAGCGACTATAGTCGAAGTGCTCACGACTATTCGCTAGGCGCGCAGGATTGTTTCATGTGTACGCATAGGATAATCCCGTGTAATCTTGCTTAGTTCGCGCGCGTCCTCCCGCGTCGCCTGCGCGGTTGTTACAGAAATGGCTGAATTTTGGTTACTTATAAGGTAAATCGAGGTCGGAAAATCCGATTTTGAAATTTGCAACATAAGTGTAAAGTTTCGAGATAATTAATATAGTCACTTGTTTATACACCATGCAACGTGCGCACATGACCAGAGCCCCGGAGCGTACGGCCTTAGGTGGTGGGGCTAGAGAGCACACGGCCTATATGCCTGTGGACTTCTCTCCGTGTGTATATGGTTATTGATCACGTAGTATGTAACTGTACTTCAATAATTAAAAATAGTAGATAATGTTTTAAGTGAATAAGTATATTTCCATATTTCACTAAAGCCAAACTTACTCAAAACTTATTCTTATGTAATGTTAGGAACAAACATACGGAATAAATGTTATATACGCAATCTAAAAGAATATTATTATCTTACGATACATTACAATTAGTACAAAATGTATAATGATGATAATACAATGAAATTATAATGAAATTATAAATTATGGTAATTCTTAAGTCAAATTAGTAGATATAATATAATTAAGAATTTTTTATAAAATCTAATATCCAAATCGTATTCCAAAAAATAATGATGTAAAAATAAATATTTTAGAGATTACCTAAATACTACGAAACGATGCTTCCGCAAGTATTTTGTCTTCAAAAGAAAATTTCACAAAATTTTAAAAATTACTTCAAACAGTTCAAGAAGATTTTTAATGAATTTCATATTTGTTGGTAATAATAGGAATATTGATTGTGTAAGAAAGAGCTACATTAATTTATGATGTATAACAGCTCATGGTTAAACTATTTTTTGTACCACAAGCATGATTTTCGCGTTTTTCGAACCTATTAATAGAGCGGTAAAAACTGAAAAATTCCCGCTGCTCGCCGTAGCGGGCGGTAAAAATCGAAAATCGCCCGCTGCTAGCCGGAGCGGGCAGTAAAAAACGAAAATCGCCCGCTGCTCGCCGTAGCTGGCGGTAAAAAATGAAAAACACCCGCTGCTCGCCGGAGCGGGCGGTAAAAAATCAAAATCGCCCGCCGTCGATTTTAGTACATTAAAACAAAGAAAAAGTGAAAATTCATACTTGAGTTACAAAAAATATGGTGTTCACCAAGGGCTAAGTGGTTATTTTGACCTCGTGTGGTTGCAGCCACACTCGGTCTAAAAAGACCCACTTTACGCCCTTGGCACAAAATATACTAATTACATCACTCTAACCTCAAAATCATAACTTTAATATGATTATTCGGCTCGCGGGGTATAAAATAGGGTTCGAAACTGGTGCGTAAGAAGAGTTTTAACTTGGCTCTTGCTAAACGTACGTCAGATGTAAAGTATATTAATTCAGAGTAAAAATTCCAAAACACCTCGCTGTGATGTTTGTTTTGTTTTGATATCTGAGGCGTTTTAACTTATGTGACTTTTCTCACTCACTTCGCTCGTGCAAAAAAAGTCACATGAGCTAAATAATCACCTTACGTACCCGTTTAGAAATGTACTATTTCTTGATGCTTCGGTGAAAAGTACGTGGTTTCGCTATTGTTTTTCATGGTGAAAGAAGGACATTTACCCATTGATAAGGTTATTACTACGGACAACTTTCGCCACGCATGTTTCTGCGTTGGTAACTAGGCAACTGCAGACTTTATTAATAAATTGTTTCAGAGGATTGTCAACATATTCAAAGTCATTAACCTATATGTACAACAAAAACAATCATTTCAAATGATCAATGTACTCCCGATGGAAATTGATTCTAGCAATGCATGCTCCATTAGTGGTATTCACATATAACCTTTTGAATGTTCATATCATTTTCGAGTTATGTTAATGATTAAAATATTATGTGTGACGGTCACTAACAGGTATACATTGTCCGAATCAATGTCCATCGGGTATACAAGCGATTTATATTGTTTTAATTTGTGAGATGGATAAAACATTATTCATTAATAATTTCGCATTATTTATATTTTCAGATACAAATAAAGTAATTGACTTTGTTACTGCAAATGAAGCAAAAGTACCTCATGTTTAATAATTGTACGTGTAACAATAGCACGTAAAATAATAATATTTTAGATAATAATAAAATTATGCACGTGATGTTTCCGATGCCCCCTCTCCCCTCGACCAGCAGCACTCGCTGCGCTCGTGCCGCAAATGTCGGGGGCGGGCATCGAACTCAACGCGCTCGAGTCCGTCGGGTGCGTTATCATTGTCGATGGCAAACCTACTTTCTACCGGACATCAAGAAAAATAGTATACGGTACACGAGACTAAAGTTCAAGGCCCGCCAACTTCACGCAGTGGCGGAACTTCAACTTTCGTCACCAGTACCGTAATATACTATTACAGGGTGGACTTCTATGATTTGTAATTTGAAAATATTGACGCAAACCCTTCTCAACTTTTTGTGTTTGAATTATAGTTTTTGGCATTTGTAAGAGTTTTTGTTAGACGTAATTATTTTTTTACACAAATTTATATAGTTAAATATTAAACAAATTTTATTTTAAATATTCTTTTTATTATAATAATTAAGTTGTCTACTGTATAATAATTTATTCCACCACTTTGATGAATTTATTTTTAATAGTACTAACGGTTTTTTGTTATAAAAATAACTCCATAATGTCTATGCTACAAAAATGTACTTGTCTACATATTAATTGATTCCACTTCTTTCAATATGTGTTTGTATTAAGCTATATTCTATTGAAACGAAGCAGCGCGAGCAGGTGAAGCGGCGGGGAAGTGGGGGGGTAAGAAGATAGAGAGAAAGGGGGAGAGAGAGTGCAGGGGGAAAAGAGAAATCAAGAGAAAGAGGGAGAGAGGGAGAAGGGGAGAGAGAAAGAAAAAAATGGAAAGAAAGAGAGGAGGAGGGGGGGGGGGCGAAGAGAAATTTGGTGACGAATGGGGGAAGGGGGGTGGAGAAAGCAGAGAGAGAGACAGATGTTTTACTCGCCAATGTTTTACTTTTTGAAATAGTTTTGTTTCAGAGATTTCACACATTTCATAGTTTTTAATTTCTTATAATCTAATCAAATAATAATAAAAAAAAACTGGAGTCAAGAGATAAACAATAAAAATATGCCAATATTTTGTGTTTTTTATGGTCGAGAAAGACTTTTACGCACGTTAGGCGTTACTAATAACCCCTGTGTCGGGCTCTCCATATGTGCTATACCGACTGAAAAAATAAAATATTATAATATAGATAAAAGAGAATAATATCTTATGATATTTCTTTCAATAATAATATATAGGCATATGTAGCTCCTTTCGGACAACATAATAAACATATTTTAAATGTTTATATATACACTCACATGATAATGTAATAATCAATGTTTTTCTGTATTGTATATAGTACCACCATGAGCTAATCATTAATCATATAATTCTCAACACTTGGATTCGTTGAAGTTTTCACTATACAAACCACCTTGAATTAATAACCCATCAATGCCACACATCTTGGACTAATAATCACTGAGAATAAAAGTTTCTCGACAGTTTTGAATATATTGATATCATTTCTTGATTTCTTGAAATTATTATATATCGGCGGAATTATTATATGATACCGTCATTTTATCGTATTTAATACAAAAAACACGATTAGATGTCATTTTTTAATATTTACTTAATATCTCATTAATAAGTCATAAGGTAATTCCTCGTTGTGAATTAGATTTAGTAAATATTTCTTGTAACAATTTATGAGCTTCTTACCATGTTGTAGATTGACCTGTTGTTTCCATATTTGTAGATAAACTTGTGTATGTTCACAAAGTTTCATTTCAATTGACATCAATAAATTTAAATTCCGGTAACTCTTTTTTCACTATTAAAATTTTTCTTGAAATAGCATATAACTTCATTTACGGTAGCGGTTTTGCCAGTACCAGAAGACTTGACTAGAGCGACCGTCGCTCTCACTTATATTCTCACTCTCATACACTTGTACTTTCATCCTCTTCTTCCGTACAACCATTATATTTGTTACTTTCATTCATTTATTCATACATAGAATCATCAGCATGTTCATTATAGTTAACTCGTTTCAGCTATTACTATCTTCAGATTTTAGAGGTATAATTATTTTGAAATTGAGAAGCAGAGAATAATGATCTTCACTACATAGAATTTTTTTTACTGACTCCAATAAAAATCTTCTTCATCTCTAAAATAAATAAAAAATATTTACAAACTATCAAATCTTTTAATATTTCCATTTAACAGTTAATCATTTAATACTTATCTAAACACAGTTATTGCCCCATTGATGCTCGTAAGGAAATTCTTTCCATTAGTCGACTTCCTCCGATTTTTATGCCCTAGTCACATAAGCGCGTACGCCTGCGTTCGGTTGCGGTCGGCCGTGAGAAGGAAGCGTACCATCAACCAATCATAGCTTGATTCCAGTGGTAGACATTCTTACCTTCCAGTCGAATCAAGCTGAGATTGGCTGCTGGTATACTTCCTTTCCACGCCGACCGCATTCGAAGAAGCGTACGCGCCTATGTGATTAGGGATATATATCAAAGTTAATTAGAGATATATATTAAAGGGTTATATTAGGCTTAGGGAGATTGTACATAAGCGCTACGCTCATGACTTCACGGTCACGTGACCGCTACATGACCGTCAGAGGACTCACACAAATAGGACATAGTTTTTGTGACCTGTTTGAACATTATTCGCATTTCCGCGGTACGACCGTTACTGTTCAACCGTGCGATTGAAATTCAATATTTTAGTGACTGCTACTACTTTCACCTTTTCTATTGTAATTTACTTTATTATTACTTTAAATATATATTAAATATAATAATTTCCTTATATCATTTCGTTTCGGTCACGTGACCAAAAAAATTATTTCCGTCATTTTGCAACTATATACTTGCCTGCGTCATACTTTAATTGAAAGAATTTGTGACCATGACAATTTTTTTTTAGTCAGGTGATTTCGCAACAAAGTTTTACCATGACGGTCATATTTGTCACATGACGGTCACATTTGGTGTCCTATGACCAAATCCAAAATGACGTGTCACAACACTATGACCGTTACGCTAAACGTTCCGTCCCTATGTTTCTCCTATGTTTTCCTATATAATAGGAACAAACGGAATACTACGGCAGGCGATGGCGGAGCGGAGCATACCTGAGCGGAGCGGAGCGCTTATGTACAATCTCTCTTATGTGTTATTACTGCTTACATATACATCATATACATACATTCATCATTCACATAGTCCTGCAGAAAAGCTTATATTGCGTTTCTCTCGGATACAAGTAGAACCATTGCCTAATAGTGCCTATATAGTATATACGTACGTATATGGTAGGACATTATTTTAACTGGGACGAAGAAGACGATGAAGAAAATCATAAATGAGTTGAAATTGAGAGGGCAAATTTTGCTATTTAAATCACACGAAAACAAAAGAAGCTTGAAACATGAAATTGCAGATATGAATAGTACATGAAAAATGCACGGAGATAAATTTGTTGCGATAAACGCATAGATTTTAGTCATGCCATTTTCACAGCGCCCTCTGTACCATGCTCGTAACAGCTCATGGAAGTCTTACGCTATTCACATGAAACTGTTGCTAATTTAGTATAGAGAGCCGTATGGAAGAACTACTATTCAGTAACGCTCTCCATGTAACATTGATATCAAATTTCTCTCCGTGTGCTTTCTAATGGAATGCATTCAAGTATTCAAATAAAGAGTAAAAAATGTTGTTATACAAGATATAAAAAAGTAAAGTTAGAATGGGATATTCTAAAGAATAGAAGGGTGCGTCGACGCCCTGCTTGCTCGTCTGTCACTTCGTCCTTTTACTCGCCAAGCAGGGCGCTACCGTGCCCTTTGATTTAAGAATAAAAAATCAATTGAAATTTTTTTTAGTTGGGTCATGTGGGACCCATGTGGTTCTCAATAGGATTCTGACAGGATTTCTGACAAGGGTTCCACATGGGCTTTTCCAGTAGAGAATAGCCTACTTTACTCGCTAGGTGCATAATATAACATTCTTTAGTTGTAAAAATCGTCTAAAAGACAGCAGGGAGGGTCCGACACTCCCTGGCGTCTGGGATTTTTACCCACCAAAAATCACACCCCCGTCCTCCGCTGGCATGTATTTATCCCCCCGGAACCGCCGTGAGGCATTACTGCAGGGAGACGCCAGCCAGGATCCGCCCACAGGGCTCCTCCTTCTTCGCCTTCAGCTTTTACGGAAACGTTTTCCCTATTTTTTAAGCCCTGTGGGTGGCCGCTATGCGTTCTTCCTCAGTCTGCTTCTTCGAGCGAAGGGCCGTCGTGATGAAGACGGCGACCCATACCCAGCACTGGCTGTCTCGGAGCATCAGCCCGACAATGGTGTCGGGCGTGATAATACCCCTATATTTCCTCAAGATTGCTTTGGCATATTCGGCAGATTCGCGAATATTCCCAAACTATAGTAAATATAGAGGCAACCGCGAGACAACATTGCTGCCAACCGCTATTTCCGTTATTCCATTGC
>JAPYZP010004439.1:0-10252 GCA_030522985.1 Torymus sinensis
AGTGAGGGAGAGAGAGGAGCTATAGGAGCATTTTTTCTCTGGCACAGGAAGAAAAGGACGCGATTCCCGGAAGATTTTCCGGTCTCTCTAGCCGGCGACTAGGTGACAAAGGCGCGTATATGCGAGCGGGGGTGTAGGCGCGCGCGCTCGCGAGCAAGCGCACACAGGAAATCGAGTCCATTGGCGTGTCGCCCCTGTGCAAACACACATACATATACGCACACACAGGAACGCTGGACAATGCCGCGTGCAGTGTGGTTGGTCGGGCGATCATCCCCCGTAGCATCCCTCCAAATAAGCCCATTATTACCCGGATAATATATGGGTCTGCTGTCTCTTTCTCTGTTTCTGCAGCAGTGCGCTCGCGAGGTGCGACTGTAGCCTCATGCTACAGAAAAGTCAAAGGTAAAGAAAGGACGATGTGTCTATTCCCCGGTCGGAGGAGTAATTCTCCCTCTCTCTCTCCTTCTCTTCTTCTCTCTTTTGGACGAACGATAGAATGACGCGTTAAAACTGGACCATCGACGTCGACTAGGACTGGCCCAAGAAGAAGAAGAAAAAAAGGGAGAGCTCCTTGGGTCATCTCCCTGAATGATTTTCCGGAATCCAACTGCCTGGGTGGCTGGGTTACAGCCGCGCGTTAAATGGAAAGGCATCCATACAATGCGGGCGCGAGCGCGCGCCCGCCGACTGTCACTGCGGCCCTGAAAACACACCGTTTTTCGCGCTGCTTTATTATAGGTGGCGTGTAAACGGGGAAACGCACCTTTTCCGTGTTTTTTCCTCCTCGGGATCCATGCGTGTGTGTGTGTGTGTGGGTGCGCGTGTTATAGGACAACGTTCAGCCTACCTACTCGATGACCATTGTGGAAAGGCTGCGCGTGCGCGCGGGCCGGGGGGTTCCTCCAAAATTACCCGAATGCCGACCAATTTCTCGATTTAACTGGCTCATAATGGCCGGGCACTTTGTTGGATTTGCGGGCGGTTCCGGGGTCTTTTCCTAAACTGTAACACGCTTAGGGGTTCCTCTTTTGGGAAGATCAAGGGATTTTGTGGCTCAATTACATAGTTTCCATTTTAGAGAGATATATTAGGGCTCGTGATAGGTTTCTATATTCATATTTAGATTCATAGGCCCGCTAGAATACGAATTGAGATATAGATATAAAAGAAATACAGCTGTTTACTTTTATGATATATGTTTATAAATTAAAATTCTAAATTTATTTACTCATCTTATTCTTTATTGTATTAAAAATTATCAAGTTACTTTGTGGTAAATTAGATCGAATTTCTGACAGTAGTTATCTAAATACTTAGATATAAATTAAAGTCTAACAGCTACTTAGATTTCATAAAAATTAAAGAGTTTTCCTATTACAACTTACATATCATATTGTATAATACTACAGTTTACTTTACCAAAGAAATTTTTGAGATTTACTTCAAAAATATCATAATGACTATACATTTTGTTCTTGAATAATCTAACAATTATAATAGTATATTACACAACAAGGGAGGTAAAGAGTTGGTCAGTCCAGAGCACGTGTAAATTGCCACCCGAGCCGAAGGCGAGACTGGCCAACTCTTTACCTCCCTTGTTGTGTAATATACGATTCTTCATAGTAAGTATGCGTAAAGTACGTCGATACGCATCATCTTCGGTGTTTACACACTGTACACACTCAAACGATACGAAATAGGGTTCGCGCCACACGGGCGAAATATATACGACCTCGTGATCGCCCAACACTCGTGCGTGCCGATGACTCGGTACGTAAAGTTCAACTTTACACCCGCTACAGCGGGAGGAAGAGAACATACTCTCCCGTTATGACGACTCGATATACCCATCCACTTTTCATACAAAAAAAAGTTAGTATTCCTGCACTTATTTAAAAAAATACTGTGTAACAAGGGAGCAATTGACTTTTTCAGACTCGGATGATGATTTTGAGCACTCCTGCTCAATTATCATCTTCGCTAGAAAAAGTCAACTTTCTACCCTAGTTGCACAATTTATAATTATTCATTTACAATAAATGAATGACTTTCCATTTTTATTTTCTTAGGAAGAATGCGAATGTACTTACTTAAAATAAAAAAATAAACTAAAAAATTAAATTCATTTCAAGACCATCTACACAGTTAAATAATGAAATTCCTGTTTAGAGTGTAAACAGCAAGAAGCAAAACCGTTTCAATTTGTACATGCCTTTCACCCCTTCGCAAAACAAAGCTAAGTGCATTTTTCTGAACTTCCGCCGGTAATAAATAAATAAATGCATTTACATGATAGATCGTATGTCAGTTGTGTCAATGGCGAGCGTAGAATGACAGCTGCAAGATATTAATGAAGGGCTTAGATGCGATTTATTAAGAGGGAAAAAAAAACAAATTGAAAAACAGTTCGGTACAGTAGTATATACGTAGGCAGGCGCGCACGCGCAGGGTCAAGCTCATTTCCGGAGGGCATCTCTCGCAATGGGTGGCTTGATTGTAATGGAGGTATCATTTCGAGGGCGATACGCTCCTTTCTCAAGGATAATTGCAAATAGCGTCTATTCATGCGTCAGCCGAGCGAAACGAACTTTTTCTACATGTGTCTGCCTCGCTCGACATCATACAAATAACCCGAAATACACTCTCGCCCCGTAATCGAATTAAATTGAACATTTGGCTCTTGGGTATGATAATTAATAATCAATACGAGACGAATGAGAGATGATTTCAATCGGCTAAATCTATCGTACAAAAATAAACCAATTATTCCAGCATTTTATTTTTTCCGAGAACTTCAGTTACACTTTCTTAAATCATCAAATTTATTTATTATTATAATATTTCAAAAATAAAAACATTAAAAAACCGTTTCATAATAATTTTTAACAAACTGTTTTTTTAGATAGAAAGTACGACACTTTAAACTTTATTTATTCCTGTTTTTTACTTATGTTAATTTTCACGATTCTATGAAACATCATATTAAATGTCAATTAAAATGCAAAATACTTCTTCACTTTTACTCTTTCCATGAACAGAAGCGCTAAAAATTCCTCGAATTATTCCTGGCAAGCATCTCACTCCATAGGATTATCTCGCACGTATCTGCCGTTCGTGTTATAACTTACGATGACACGCTCAATTTCATCGAAGGGTCGGCCGTGCGCACACAATGCACGTAATCCATCCGCGCACTGAAATCGTAGAAAAATCCCCGAAGCGCATACAGATCGGTGCACTGCGGCGTGCTCTCATGCGTGCATCAAGCATACTGATTCGCGTCGCGCGAAGAATAGAACAGGTCAAAAAGGTAAAAAAAGACGAGAATCTTGGTAGGCCGTGAAAAAGCCAGCGCAGAGGCGCTCCGCCTGGAATCCTCAATTATAATGTATACATGCGCGCACGGGGGGAGACTGCGTGTCTCCAAGGCTCGCGGGAGAGCCGCAGATAAGAATCTGTCCTATGGCCGATCCTCTATAGCCATTGTGACTCTCTGGACGGGATAGGATACGTATGTGACCACTAATGCAGCGCGACACGAGATAGCCGCGCTGAGATAAAATGCCAAGGAGAGCCGAGAGCGCGTTCGCTCAGTCAGCGCGGCAGATGCTAACATGTCGTTCGCCGCCACCGTTCGCGCCGCGCGAGGCCCGAGATTCGGAGATAAAGGAGCCCACGCGCACGCGCGAGTACAGGCGATTGATTAAAGCAGCCACTACTGCGCCGCTGTCTATTGGAAAATAGAGATGTTCCCGGACATCGCGCGACGGTTGATTAAATAAAACGAACGTGGAACGTGTGAAAGAGATAGGGCAGTATATGTTACTTAATGGCGGGGAGATAAGAATGCCTGCTGGATAATCGTTTGTGATGTAATTATAGGTAGATCGTAGATATCGCAGACGAAAGGTATGACAAAACGTTTAGTATTTTTTTTTTCTTTAAATGTATTCATTGATTAGTTTTATCTTAATTAGTCCGATAATGTCTGTTCAAAGGAATATCACTATTAATTATTATGATGATCAAAATAAGATTACCTTATCAGGTACTCGCTTAAAAATGATAGTCACATTTAGCTCTAAAGATCGTTTGCAATTTCCAATATGTTATAGTTATATATAACATTATATAAATTTTTTTAGCAATATCTGATTTAAATATTTTAATTTATTATACGTCAAAGAATAATATAAAAGAATTATAAAAATTATGAAAATATTAAAATATTTTCACAATTTTTATTACAGAGAAAACATCAGAGCATAATATTCACAAGACATTAGTATTGTATAGTTTGAATAATTTTATTCTTGTTTCATTTCATATCTTTTTGCCTTTAATTTCTGGAACTCGTCGTAAATGCACTTCAATACCTTATTTGCTTTGTCACATTTGTCAACTGCATCTTCACCTAGATATCATTTTAAATAACTTTCTTAGAATAATGATTCTTTTCTAGCGTAATTGTTTGGAAAGTTAAAATTTATTCCACTATAATTTATAATATTCAATATTACCTTCAGCAACGCAAGACTTCACTATTTTTGATACTCGTTCTTTTTCAGACTTCTTTACAAAATGATTTATATATCTGATGATTTCATCTGCATCTATATTATCTGACACCATCTAAAATAAAAATTGATTCATTTAATTCAGTAACTAATATTTTTGCTGTTTACTTACAATTCCATCTTTTTCTAATGTGCATGCCATAACGCAACGGGTTTCTGGATCTGTGTTGTTCAAAACAGTAGTGTATGATTCAACTAAAAATAAAAAACACATGAATAGTTCTCATTTCTTCGAGGCGTTTCCTTTAGAAATTATGTAATTTTTCACCTATACTTGTCGTCGTTTGCGTTTCATTCAAACATTTGATAAAATTTTCCGTATGTTGATTGTGGCGGTGAAGATGGTGATGGTGACGGTGATGATGCTGATGGTCGTGATGGTGGTCGTCGTGAGGGCGATGCGTCTGAAAAGTAATACATGGGAACATTTTTTTGAAATTATATCAACACGCAAGCTAGAAAAATAAACCAATTTTGAAAAATAAAATGAGAGTTAGTAAGAAAACGTATAATAATTTTACATTAACAAATGTATTTATACATGTCTATCAATTGTTCCAAAACAATAATACAATATTAAATTTAAGCGCTGCAAAAGCTCTTCTTTAATATTTTTATCGGATTGGCCGAGGAGCACTAAATATGTATAAAAAGATTAAAATTAATAATACTTTAAAGCTATTGTGTCGCGATATAATTTTGTTCACTTGATTCATTTAATAACTTTAAAACCGAGTAAGCGAGAAAAAAGTTCCCGAAAGAATGAGATGGTGTCTTATGATCGCGAGAAATTTTATTAAAGTGATTTTCGGAACGAACAAGTACTAATTCCGAAACATTCTTCTTTTTATTCATACTCATGAAAAATAAAAATAAATACCTCACAAAATACTGATTATAGTTATCTCATACATAACTTCTATTTACTTACGGCAACGGTAATTATGTAAAGAGCTATAATAAAATTCCCCATGCTGGTGATTTTGCGTTTTCGAGTACTTCAAAATCCAGTTTACTTTTAAAAGTTATACCATCCTCTGAAAGCATTTTATATATCGCCAATGAATCATAAATTGCAGGTTACAGCTCTACAAGCGCTGTAACAGGAAGTGTATTTCTCTACTAATTGCATGTCCTCTCAACAAAAAGATCATGTTAAAAATTTTTAACATTATTGACGTCACGGAAGAACACAAATTACGTCACTTGAAATTTTGCTAGTATTGTTATTGCGGAATTTCATACAATCCAAATTTTGTTAACTATTACAAACTACGCTATTCAAACAATTTAAAAATTTTAAATTTATTTATATTGTACAACATACATGATTTTGCAAAGAAACAAAATAAAGAAGACTATAAAAAGGTTCCTTGCGTGACGAAACGATATACGTAAATAATTTTTCCAAATTTAACTTGATAGTGATGAATGTTATATTGCATTAGTAACAGTAATTTTCACATCATGATCCTTCGCGGCCTATCCAATCAACATAAAATTACTTGAAACTGAGCACTAGAGGGTTTATGATCTGAGGTTAAGTCATAAGAGTTCGCAACCTGAAAAGTTAGCGCAGAAATGGTAAAATCGGGATCGATGATTCGACGTTGTTCGAGGATTCTCGAGATTAGCATCCAGAGCGAGAAAACACGGGAGTGCGAGAGAGACGACGAATACGCGAGGGCCAATAGGTGAGTGGGTGAGTGACTCGAGCGTGGGCATTGTCGTCCACCCAAGATATACGACTAGCTGTTCCCAGAATCAGTTTATATTCGGCGTCCCGGAGGCTGCGCAAGAGAAGGGAGCATCAGCCGTGGGAGAAAGAGCGAGAGAGAAGACCTTGTTATACCTGTATACCTGCGATCGATGGCTCGCGCAGGCTTGCGTACCATACCTTCGTGTTCTTCTCTATCCCACCCTTCTCTCTCTCTCTCTCTCTCTCTCTCTCTCTCTCTCTCTCTCTCTCTCTCTCTTCCCTGTACTCTTCGCTTCGCGTTATTTTTCGGATTCTGCGCTCGGCCATCTCCGAACTCTCGGGGCAGTCACTCGGTCAGGGTCTGAGACCCTCTGGCTCTTTCTTTTTCTCTCTCCTTCCACACTTCTTCGAATGTTTCATGAATCTTTTGAATACCATAGCCGATCTCTTGCGTAACTTATGATATTTTTCTCTCTCTTTTTCTTTTCTCGCTTGCCTCTTTGTCTCGCACGGAATGTTTCTTTGGCCAACTTCCTAATCCTTCGAACTTTAACTGCGAGGTATTTTTACGGTCAACGGATTTCCATTTGGGTACGAAGCGCCAATAGAATAGAATCACACTTACCGTAAATCTCAACATCGGAAATAATTTAGATAGTACTCATCTGCCCAGAAAAGTTAACAAATAATACATTCGATCTCATACAGGCTATCCTAAACCATGGCGAAGTCTAAAGGAATTAACTTTCGTAAATGATTTCATAAAATCAATAGAAAACTCAATAGAAACACGCGAAAGAATAAGGTTGATAATGAGTACCCTACAGGATCGGTAAGTTGTATACAGTGTTGCATTTTCATTGAGTATCCAAATAATTTGGAACTAATGACAAAGTCTTTTAGCCATGAAGCCATATTTGAAAAAGTTAAAAATGATATAATAAATATTAATCATTTTAATAAATAGTATAGATCTTCTTTTGAACCTAATAGTGAACGCTTGAAGTATGCAAACAAGCCATATTACCTGTCGAAAATAATTTATAAAATAGTTATCAAACAAGATTTCCTTCACAAAAGAATAATTATACTGAATCGACGAATATAACGATCTCAATTTTACTTTGAGTTTGATCATTATCACCGATATACGTAAAATATACATGAAAAAAGAAGATAACTTTAAAAGATGAGGATAAAATTTATTTTTTATTATTTTTATTCAATACTATTAATAAACTATTTTTTTTTTTTTTCTATCAATGGATGATGGCATAATAGTCAGTGACACTCAAATTACCTATGCCAAATACTACGTGCGGTTGCAATAAATAGATACATACAAAATAAATGAATTTAATGTTAACATAATAGCATAAAATGAATTGTTAATGATAATTTTTATTTTAAGAAAAAAACAATCGTTAAAAATATTATTTTTGAATAATTTTTGTTTAAAAAAAATCATTTCGTTTTATTTTCCTGATATCCATAAAAATTTGTTTAAATTAAAAAAATATTTACTCAGATAACACAAATCTATTGAAAAATATTTACCTGATTTAAAACAATACCAGAGGCACAAATATATATATATATATATATGTATAATCATAACTGTTCTGTGGGGCGGATCTTAGTATTCTTGTGTGTGTTTTAAGCTCATATGCAAATATGATCTTCATTGCTATATCAACCCAAGATTTTGGCGTACCCCTAACTAACTCTAAACATCTTTAGATGGGTACGTTTTTTATTAATTTGGTCATTGGTACTAATACATTTTATTTTTCGGCACACCATACGATATTCATAACATGCATTCAATCGCACATATTAATTAGATATACAGTAGTGATAAGAATAGAACAAATACAAGTAAGAAACTGTGGTTATTTGAAAATTTAACGAACTTTACAGTGACTTGACTAAGTTCACAGTAAGACTATAGTGACGGCAGCGAATACCAACGAGAGAAATCGTCTATTAGTTCCGTTACTGATTAACCCTACAATAAATTAACTGTTTACGACTTCGCGTGCCTCCGCAAGTCCTGAGTCATTTTTTCACGCAATTCTTTGCGCGACGACGACCCTCGGGTCTTTTTGCCTTCGTTTTTTTTTCTTTCTTTTTTTGGTTGCGTAGCGAAGGCACGTAACTCCGGTCGTCTCTCTCCCCGAAAGATGATGCAAAAAAACGGCTCTTGACCGGCACGCGGGATCGTAAACGAGAGGAAGGTGCGTGCATATGCGAGCCATACCCCGGAAAAGAGACAGTCGTGGCAGGAGGTAACCACGACAGTGAATACATGTTGCTTGACGGCAGTAAATCACATCTGGTAATAAGGCAGTTGTATATTAGGTTAGGCCTGTCTCGACCCTGGCTGCACTTTTCCAATTTTCCCGTGTCTACGGAGTTTGGAGGCCAGACCCGTTAAAGGCAGCCGAAGGTCTCCCCAGCTCGACAATCGACGCTCGACCGATATTGTTGAAACACTGATGGAAGGCTGCGCGAGCCTCGCGCACACCGCGCGGCTGGCACGAGCTTCTCTCGCGCGCTGGTCCAGCCGTGAAGGTAGATGGAGATGAAGCGAGGGAGAGAGAGAATGAGAGAGAGAGAGTTTCACTTCCGCACAAGATATACGACGCGACTCGCGCAAGAGTCGAGCCAAGGCGCGCGCACGCGCACGCTTGCATTCGACTTAAAGGACCAAACACCATAAAATTTTATAGCCGGTAGTGGTTTTGCTTTTGGATTTCCCTCGCGTGATTTACGGTCTCAAGCCAGTCATGGGGCCCAGACCCCGTACCTGAAACATATATCGCGATCTCTCGTTCTCTCTTTTCCCGCTCTCGACTTCGGTATCAGAGGCTCATCTGCGGAGCCTACTGATACCAGCACTTAGCGGAGTTACTGTGGCTCGTTACGTAACGCGTAATTACTGTTCGGCGATCCGCACTCGCAGAATGATTTCTCGACGTGCGTCGCAGGGGTCTCAACCAAATTGGATCGGCTTCTTGTTACTTTCTAATGCAACCAGAGCTGGACGATGCTCTGCACAAGATTAATTTGATAACGTCTTCTATAATCTTACTCATGTTTTAATTTATGACTTCTGATTTTGATAATTTTCGTTCTTGTGATTAAATCAATTTTTTTGCAAAGGCTTTTAAATTGAATTAATTATTTTTGATTATCATATAGTCATCATTGTAATATGAGTATTCAATATTATATGTAAAAAGATTAATGAATAGTTTTCTAAACATCGGTTGCTGCTTATTCAGTAGCAAAATAGATTCACACATAATTGACTTTATGAATAAACTTTACGAAGCAAACGGATAAAATTATAAAAGTAATAAATTTCTTATTATAACATATATCATAATTTATAAATGAAATAAGTAACTTTGTTGAAATTGAAACTTAAAATGTTAGAATGAAAAAAGTGATAGTACAAAAACCCACTCCAATTTATCCCAAAGTTTGTTTCTCTAGAATTTTATAAAACGGGATTAATAATTGTCTTATTAAAGAATTTATCCCGAAGGCTCTTTTTACTGTAACAAAATCTGGAAAACGCGATTTTACTCAAAATTTTTTTAAATAATTTATTTTCAATACTTATTTTTACCCTGGTAGAAATTGACCGGATCGAAGATGGTTAAGTAATCAGTAAATGGACAGAAAAAATAGCTAGTTTCGAGATTGTGGTGGAACGCATGTTGCAATCATACTCCCCCATTTAATGGAGTGACCATAAATTTGTTAACTTAATTTATGTAGTGATTTGCTCTTGTACTTCAAAATATTTACCATCTACATATAATTTATCACAGCGTTAACAATAAGTAGTGGTTAAACATTTTGTTTGCCTACTGTTTCAGATATTTATAAAAATGTCAATTTCGCCATCTGATTTTGTCTCGCTCGCTCTCGCGTTAATGAGCGACTTATTACTGTTTTT
>JAPYZP010004440.1:0-10252 GCA_030522985.1 Torymus sinensis
AACGCGAAAATAAAAAATTCCGGCAATTAACATGTTTCGCTGTGGTAAATATTTCCTCTCCAAACAACAGACACAGTTTACTCATTAATTTACATACAAACAAAGCATTTACCTGTCGATTACCGCACCTAATCCCGAAAAACATACTTGATAATCCTCGCACGATATGCATTCAAGCCACACTGGTTTTTACGCTTTTCCAACGCTCCTCCTCAGCCGGATACAGCAACATAGAGACACTTAAACTCCGAATTTCCCAAGGAAAGAAAAAACGAAATAACAAAAGAGGAACGCAACAACAATGGCAAAGCCTTCCAATCGCGAGCCACGCGCTAGATCATCCGACGGCGGGCGTATAAAGAAGCTCGCGGAGCGACGACGAGCACGTGCTGCGTGCACGATGGAGCTTAATTCGTGTATACGAGGCGAGCGCGCAACGTGCTCCCCCGCGAAGAAGCCGCCGTTGCCGCCGGTGGATGCGTGTATATAGATCGACGAGCGAGCGAGCAAGACCGAGACAGAGACAGAGAAAAAAGCTCGAGGTCGAGGAGCTCGAGCCACGTTATCGCCGCGTGCTTCGCGCTCGCAAGATAACGCGACACTTGGCGCATCGCGCGATCCTCTTCTACTACTCGTTCTACGGTTTTTTGCTTTTTCTCGAGTGGAGAGATGAGACCGTCAGCTATTCGGGGGGAGATTTTTCTCTGACGTATATTGCAGTTAGTGGGAAAAGCGGACGTTTACACAAATTGTGCAATGACGGATGATGTAGACGTGATGCGTATAGGTTTGCGGAGCATATATCGGTTTTAAGTTTTGACGGATTTATATATATATGGGGGGGATGAGTTGTCGTCGAGATGTCGGCTGGAATGGAAGTTTTTTCGGTGATCTAGTCGTTTGCAGCAACCGAATCAATTGTTTATAAGTGGAAAAATGTTGTATGATGCGGAATAAGATCTGCGTCTGACGTGTGCGTAATATGAGACGAGTAGTTGCAGTCCAGAACTTTTTTTTAGAATGAGACGCTCAAGTTGTGAAGATCACGTGGTGAGGCACGTGGATTGTAGTTTTTAAAATTGGAAGGGCGTCATCGCGAATTATCTATTTGATATGAGTGAAGTGTCAAGCTACTTAAAATAGAAAAATGGTTCTAAAAATAAAAAATAAATAGTTGATTTTTCTTCTGAAAGGAAAAGGAATGTCATTATGTTCGCTAGCGATAATATAAGCTACCAAAAGGATATTGTATCACTAATCATAATAACTACCGAATTGTCGACCATGTTAAATAACTTTATTGTATGAATAAGAAAGAGGATGCTTGTTCCATATTATTTTAAATGGTTAAAATTTATCTTATAAATCTTGCAAACATGAAAAATTATAACGCTGACAGTGAGAATTTTTAAATATAAATTCAAAATTATAAATTTAAATCATTCGAATGTCAATAAGAAAACACATTTTACACCAAAAATGATTAATTATATCTGTATGCAAAAAAAAAATTATGAATATTTCAATGAAGTTAAAAAAACGTTTTCTTTTAACATAAATATTGCCTTACCTTTCTAATTATAACTACTGTGTATAAAACATGGAATGTTAAAAAACAAACTTGATTATTAGTTATTTTAATTTTTAAGTTCAAATTATAATTTTTGAATTTTTTTTCAATAAAGCTACAGCTATAATCCACGGACTTTTATCGACGTTATTCTAAATCAAAGCTAATAAAATGGTAGATAAGGCTAACGTTCGAGAGCAGTTAAGAAGTTCATAATTAAAAGTACCTTTTTTCACAGCATAATCTGTAGCTACGGACACCATAAATTCGATAAATTGCTTACATAGTAAATAGGTATACGCACTCATAATTTTGCAACCGAATGATTCGAGACGTTGTAACGTGTTTATGTTGTTGCACGCAACGGGTGCGCGAGTAATAAAATGCGCATTTAAAAAGTGTGCATGCTACACTTCCAATCAACTTGAAATCTCAGCATTATCAAACACGTTGCCCGAAGGTATTTTGCTGATATGTCGCTTGAAACGAGTTTGAATTTCAAATTCGAATGGCATGCTATTATGTAACGCGAGCCCGCGGAGCGCTCCCGAGTTTCTGCTTAAATAACAAACTTCCGAGATTCTTAAACACGCCACATTGCATCGGCTGTCATGTGGCCTCATGCTGCTTTTTCCGCAAAGCCAGAACAAAAAAATGAAAAATGAATAATACGTGTAATGTCGAGGAAAAAATGCGCAACGACGCACAAGAAACCGTTTTTTTATCGTTGTTTTGAAGACATCTGCGGAATATTTCTGTTTGGGTATTTGTCAAATTTTAGAAGACCGATTGCCGATTACCCCTACGAGACTTTATTTACAAAAAAGCATATTACTCAACGTGAGTTCTTCGCGGGGGACTTCCCACTAGTATATGAGCCATTTAATCGCTTTCGCATTACAATACAATACACTCTTTCCTTGTGTTATAGGGTTTAGTCATTCACAACGCAATCGGCAATGAAAATGATAAGAATACACTGTCATGGCAAATGTTTCATAAATTATTTGTATAACTAGAATTTTCCTAATTTCAAATCTATATTAGTGATAATGCTAATGAATAAGTGGTATATTTCTAATCTATATTCTATCTATTCCTTGACAATCCACATATACCTAATTTAATAAAAAAAAAAGAACTAATTTTAATCAAGAAATCATCATTAGCATTAGGCCACGTAAGAAAAGCATACAGACGAAATGAAACGAAGCGAAGATAAGCCAGGTTACTCAACGCACTTTCTGCGAACTTGAAAATTACATAGCGAAAATGGAATTTATTTTAAGCCCGGTTAATCTGGCTGCGCTCATTTCAGGCCTAAATCCCGCGGCTCAGCTCGAGTCAACTTCATAAACGCGCCGGTGGCACCGATGACGCATGCTCTTCTATAGCAACACCATGTGGTCGGGCATCGGCTCCCCGCACGGCAACGAAAAAAACAAAACAAACAACCTCTGCAAAAGGCGTAAATCCAAGTTCACAGAAAAGTTCGTCCCCAATCAAAGGCGTTATCGCGGCGCTCGTACAAAACAAAAAAAAACGTATATACGTACAAAACAGATGCTAAACCGCGCCGCGGCAACGAGAAAGCAACGAAAGAGAGACGTGTATATAGGGGAATGGATATATAGAGAGATCAGAGTGCATCAGCGACAGGCCGGTATATACGCAGTAGCGGGGCAGGCTTCGACCGCGTGGCGGATATATAGCGCAGCCACAACCGCCGGCCGGCTCCCCGCGTAGTCACTTATCACTGTTATAAGCTTGTATAGGGCTGTGTCGGAGATAACGATATTTCTCTCACGTACATGTACACGCAGTCCCGAGTGTGATGACGCGCGGGCGCTTATCTCGCGCGCGCCGGCAACATTATCACTCGCGCATAATTCCCGATTGCGGAAACTATTAATACGACAAGCTGCTGCTGCTGCTGCTGCTACTGCTTGAATTCGCGCGACGACCCGATGAATGGGTATAAGTATGTCTAGATGGGCGGTGCAACGCCGACGGCGAAAACACGAGAAAATCCGCCTCGTTCGGACTTTGGAGCGGCGATACGCCAAGTTAGCTCCTCTACGAGCGTAAGCATTGTTGCGAGAAAGTCTGGACGATTGTTGTACGTGCGTGTTTCGCTGCTTGTGTATACTTTTACCGACGGCTTTCATGACGGCGATGACTTGCGCTGAATCGCAGAGTAATAACGACGCGATAAGGGTGCCGAGGATGTTTGTTATATTATACCGGTCTCGGCACGGTTATCTTATTGGTCATTGAATCAAGTCTCGACGGGAAGCTTCGTTGTGAGATAGCCACGTTGATGTTTGATGGAGATATATATATACAAGTACTTTCAGGAAATTAATTCTGTTAAGACTTTTGTTTTTTTTTTTATGAATTTGTTATCGTCGAATGTTTTGCTTTGAAAAAATGCGCATATTGTCGTTTTACTGGAACACCGGTCTTCGCAAAAGGTGGATGTGCGTTAAAAGTGCGTGGGTGTTGGAAAAGTATAGCCAGAAAAGTATACTGCGCAACTCTTGTGTATACCAGTCTTTCCTCTACGACAGAATTTTGATGTCTAACTTTTGGATCAGATCCAAGCGACGATGCACTTATACTCGACCCTATAACGTAATAGTATTAAATTCGAAGCGGACGGTATAAAATTAGATCGTGGATATCGACGAAAATTTACGTTAGCGAAACGTCATCACGGACTTTATATATTGATAAATAAAGGCAAAGTTGGGACGCGCTGGTAAAAGTAAAAGCAGTATAAATATACACTCGCGGAGCCTCTCTGTATCCACTAATAAATAGAAAAAAACATAGCTAAATTTAAACTATGAAACGGTTGCAAAAAAAACAACATCGATTTCTACGTCGTAGAACAAGTTATTGTTTGATCAATAGGACAAATATACCGACTTAATTAAAATTAGCAATGATTTTACAATCTATATACATATCATCTGTCGTGCTATGCGGCTCTTACTGCTCCGTTATGAAACTAATTGCCGTAATTTTTGTATTATTCCATACCCGCCGAGTGCACGCAACACAAAGGAAATTGGCGTAATTAATCTCTTCTCTCGATTCTTTTGCATTTCCATATATTACCGCGCGCAACAACACCATATATAAGTACAATGTTTTTTCCTTCTCCTACAATGTATATATACACTGAGAGAATGATGGTATACTGACCTGCACAGGAGGCGGAGCACATGTGTACGAGCGGACTGTCGGGAGGTAGGCATGTGTTGAAAAAGTTCTTGGACTGCGAGTAGGTACAGAAGTAGATGGCCCTGGAGGGGGCGACGCCGACGATATTTGGCACGAGGCCCTTGAACAGGGCCTTCGGTCCCTCTTTCTCGACGATGTACCTAAGGCACTGCATGATGCCCGGTGGCACGGGCACATTGTGAGGCCGGCCGCCCGGCGGTGGCGCGACCGCGCAGTGTGACAGAGCTACCAGCGAATACCTGCGGGGATAGAGAGAAATTTTTCCGTTCGTTAGCAGTGCAATTTCGTTTGATTATTGTTAAGCAGCTTTTCGTAATAGTTACTTCGCAAGAATAATTCCTTTAATGGTTATCTTCGTGCTCTTTAACTTCAACAAGAGGTTTTTTTTCTCGTTATTGATGGTTTGGTTTAATTTTATTGCTACGCAGTTTTTCATAATACTTAATTACACTTCGCAAGAATAATACTTTTAGTTGTTATCTCCGTGCTTTAACTTCATTATATTCACGCATATACTTTTACTATCTAAATCCTTAAATACATCATAATAACTCATTGATTTGTCCTTGAGCCTTCAACAGTTATCAAGTTATGTTTTTGAGACCCGATAACAAACTAATCAATACGCAATTTATCCTCGTTACTGGCTTGGAAGTGCGAATGCAGGTGCAGAGAATTGCTATTAGCAAACAGTATTTTCTAATCAGAAAGATGAAATGAAAAAATCTCGAAAAAAATGCAATTTTATTTATATTTTTGATCTACTTATTATTTTTACAGTACAAATTAATCTTGCAACAAAGTATAATATACGTTAATGAGTTCATTAAATTTATCATTTATTGGCACTTGACTTGCAATCTTTAAATTTATTAATAATTTGTTTGTTTGTCATTAAGGTATTAATCGTACTTTCTTGAATGGCTTATATTTCATTGAAATCGACTATTAAATATCAGCAATTACAAGAACAATGTTTAAATTATTAATTGAAAAAAATGTATACTTTCAATTTCTAGACTCCTATTGTATACATTATTGGGTGAATGAAATATTGAATACAAAAGTGACGTTGTTATATACTCCTGCGCAATTCATTAAATTATGGCAGCGGCAATTTACCGTGCACGTGAACAGGTCAAAAGCGACGAATGTAAAAGAAATGAGTCACAGTACCTTCTAGACTCGCCGGTGCACAACCGTCTTCGCTGCTGAGGATTCGGAAAGCCCCTGCACGTGACATGGCCGGAACCCAATTCCTTATTAACAGGCGGCGGATAGAAGCCCCCGGAGGACGACTGTAGCCGGGTCTTCACTACTTCCAGAGGACAGGTGACTATTGCCGCAACTGTGCCAGCAACCCTGAAAAACATAAGAGTGAAGTTTAGCCTGGTGGTCCATAACTCAACAACGTCTGGTGACTGTGGATAATGTAGTATGATTCAATAAAATATTTAGTGTTATATATGCAACAAAAAAAGTGACCCGGACCCTAAAGCTAGTCTTAAGTAATAAAACTACATGGTTATGCAAGAAAATTAAATGAAATTTCCAATTTCATGCATTATTAAGTTTCTTAAATATAGAGTGAGATATTTTGATGAACTTTTTGTTGCAATAAAAAATTTATGTAGCATAAAAACCATATATAGATATATACTCAAGTAATAATCTTTATGTTAAAATGTTAAAAAAAAATAATAATAAACGATTAATGAATGACTGACTTGTAAGTTTTCATTTAATTGTTACCATGACTGCTGAACGCAATGTTTAATATTTGTGTAATTTATTTTTGCTTTCTTTCAAACAAGTTTTCACTCTTGCGCAATTTATTGACCACGTGTGAAATACAATTTTAAAAAAATGTTTTGTACCAAATTTACTTTTCTTTTTAATCAATAATTTACGTATTTTATAAAATTGAATAATGAAATTAAAATTTCAAATATTTATTTTTAAAAAACATTGAATTGCGTTTTATAAATCTTATGTTATATTGTGCAATATACCGGTATTGCGTGTAAGAAAGTACGTTTGGCATACCACACGTGTAAGGAGTTTTCCTTCGTTAAAAGTTCCATTAGAATCATCCATTTAGAATTAAAGTGCTAATTTGATACTAAAGTTTATTTTTAGCAAAAAAAATTCGTACCAACATGGGAAATGTATAAATGCTATTTGCCCATTGCAACAGGTGTTATATAATTTTTTGCTATTGATGAAAAAATTCATTACAAATTATAAATATAGATATTATTTTTTACATATGCAAATTTACATAACAAGTTTCACTCATATAGCACCATGGACAAATTTATTTAGGGAGAGCTAAAAAATTTCCTTTCGTTCTTCCTTTCAATATAGAAGTCACGTATCGATATAGTTATACTTGTTGAATCATTCTTGTGTGATTAGTAATGATGTTAAATTGGCGCAAATATTTGGCGTTGCGGTAAAGACAATATTTTTGCAATGTTACACAAATACATAGTAATCATCTCAGCCTTAAATATAATTTGAAAACAATTTATACATATTTGTAACTATAAGGTATATTTGGTGGAATTTTTTTTTAACGTAAATAATTATTATTGCACTCGGCTAATTTCTGAATGCATTTTGCCCCCCGACACGTGTAAAAATTTCTTTGTTTGTGTTTATATTAAAAAAAAACCATTTTAAAATATTCTGTTAGATAACCAGTGATAACGTCAATTCAACGACGACATTTATGAATGAATTTCTCGTATTTTTAAAAATAACGAAGTAGCCAAACACCGTTGGTTTCTCTTTTTCTACTGCAAAAAGGGATTACTATTTCTCTTGCAGAACGTGTTTTCTCGATGCGAGAAACGTTGTGAGCTTCGAGATTCAGAACAATAAAACCAGTTTTTTATCAGAGCCCCCGCGAGCTAATCGAAAATCCCGTTTTAGACAGAAAAATTTCACGCTCTCCACTAGCATCGACAAAAAAAGATATTTTTGAACTTTCACGAATCAAAGTATACTTTACCCAAATAAATTATTCAAATGAGTTTCTGTAAAAGAAAAAAAAAACATCAATTCATCTCTCTATTTATCGTGGATAAGTACGAAAAAAAGATTCTCACATTTGAGGCTACTAGGCTACCACATTAGAATAAACCAATAAAGAAAAAAAACGTTATTCCAAGGACCCACACGGCTTTTGAATTAATTCGGCCGTAAGAATTCCGATCGTGAAAAGAATGCCGCACTCGTTGGCATACTGTCGGACTTCGACACGAGATAAAAATCGGCCTAATATTGACTCTACCTCTCGTCGAAGATATGCATCTAAATGATAAAAATCCCGCTGATAAGGTCGAGAAAATAGTTAATATTGCCTATATACGAGTGAAATAAAACGCGAGAATATAAGCGAGACAGAGAGGCAATGATCTCTCTCGGGTCTTGCTCTAACGATTGTTAGTCGGTGACAGCTGCCATGGAACAGATAAAAATACACCGACGGAACTTGGTCTGTGAAATCGTGCCCTACTAATTGCACACCAATATTTGTATACGTTAAGAAAACATCGCCATCTCTATACTCAAGAGTATACCGCGGGAAAGTGGTAACGAGTTTTCACTCGCGAAGTACAACTGCACTTCGCCAACGACTTCTTCGCACCTCGCATTGTGGACACACGCGCGAGACGAACACAAAGCGCACTTTCATTCTATTCGCAGATAGTAAAGCGTGCGTGTACGTTGCGTAATGCGACAGTCCGTATAGAATGTCAGACGACTTTTCGCACGCGCGCGCGATATGTGCCCGGAAGTTTTCTTCTGAAAATACTTGGACGGAGAGAGCTGCAGCAGCAGCGCAGTGCCGGGTTATTGGCGCTTCTTCAGAACCGCGACTTTACGGTCTTCGCGCGAAGATGCTGCTGCTCTTTTTTGTTCATTGTTCGGGAAGAGAAAAATGAGAATAAGAAGGTTCTTTGGATTTCCCGATCGATAAAAAGAAGAATACGTGAGCTAGAATATACGGTTTTTATTTTCTGTAGTGGTTGACGTTTATAAGCGTAAACATATATTGATATTCTAAATAACAATTTGCATTATAAAAAATCTGCTAAATAATTTAAACAACGTATTTGCATGAATTCTTCGCGAACGCTATATACGTTCAAGTATTTCAGAAGCTAAGGAGGACGCGCTGATGAATTACAAAAATGCCATCTAAATATTCATTACCCAACTTTGCATCAAAAACTTGACCTGACGCGCTCTGCGCTAATCTTTTCTCCAGCGAAGATACCATCTCTATTTTTGCCTCGCACTTGTCAAGGAAAGTCGTAAATTACACGTGCATTTACGGCTTTTCTTGGCTCGCAAATCACCGGCCAACTATTCGCGAAAATAGAGAAATTAGTAATTTCCAACATTCACGCCTGTGTGTGCATATACGTATTTCGGACAAAATATTTCGAGATAAAAATGTATTTACCATGAAATCGGAGAAAATATATCAGATTGCCGTATTTTTCTACAAAAATCAATAAAACATAGAATATCCATTACACTAAGTATTGCTATATAACCGCCGCTATTCTACGGAGCTCGTATTATGATCCGCAATTTATTATGGTACAGTATATACTCCCCGGTTATATACCGGCAACATAAACATGACAGTATAAGAAGCAGAGTATATATACGTTCGACCGGCGTGATGCTGCTACTTTGCTCGAAGGGACCGAAAGGTCGCTTCAAGTTCGTTCAAGTGACAACGACGGACTTTGTAATCAAGACCCGAAAGCAATGAGGGAGAGAGAGAAAACCCGTTCGGGGGTGGCCGCCTTATTTGCAGTCAATAGCGCCCGGTGTGTCTCGTCCGATCGATCGTCCACCTCCGCACTCTACTCGCACCTACATACATGTTACACCTATACCTCACACGCGGCCGGCGGCCTAAGTAAGCCGATTATAAAACCCGAGAGAGAGAGGTAAAAGAGGTGAAAACCCGACGCGGCGCGCACGCCTCTCCTCATCTATTTACATCGCGCGCTGTGCACGTGCAACGCGGCACGCATACACGAGCCGAGCGCCGGACGCGCACACATATATAAGTATACGCACACTATAATAGCCGAGAGCGGTTCTGCAAAGAGAGGCGAATGCCGCGCGCGTGCTGGTAAACAAGTCCCCCGTCCTCGTGCATGTGCCCCGGCGAGCTGAAAGGTGATATAAAAAAAAATTGCGCGTATATGCTCCGAAAAGTGCGACGTTACGCGGCTGGCAAGTAGGTATAGTCTCCCCCCTTCTGAAAAACTTTATGCGTGTATATAGGTATATGTATGTATGTGTAATACAGGGGGCGGTAGACTGCGCAGATCGCGAGGCATTTGTCAACAAACGACGATCATATGATGTTTATATGGCGGTTAGTTGATATATAGGTAC
>JAPYZP010004441.1:0-10251 GCA_030522985.1 Torymus sinensis
AAAAAGCGATCGTTCATTAACTGTTAATGAATATTCCTTAACTGTTAAAAAATGTTCATTTAGGTCAAATACTTGAAAAATTTGACTTCCAAATGCATCCCGCATTTGACTCAAATATTTCTTTCTATCAGTGTAGACTACATAAATATACACGATCTACAAAATAATATATCTAAATTTCTTTGTTGTCAATTTTGTAGAAAAATATCAAGATTGTAGAGAATCGAAAAAATGAATTTTCTCGATTCTCTACAATTTTTCTTTTTCTCATGTCGATGTCGCGTTATAATATTATTTGTGCAATAATTATAGGTTGTAACAAGTACGCGAAAGACTCGTGCGCGAGTCAGTTCTTCCGATTTTTGGCCTTGATTTTTCCGTGCAATCACGAGAGAGATTAGTGAGCGAATCGAGAGTGTTGCGTGTGTGATTCGTGAATTATTTTCACTTATTAAGGAAGTGGACGTCTTTTTAAACTTTTAAATAAGTGAATGATATAGGCTTTCACATGTTAAATTTTTCAAGATAAGTGAAAATTTCACATATTTAAATTTAGAGAGTAGAATCGTTCCCCGTGGATGCGCCTGGCCAGCTGGATGTCGATGACGCCCTTGATGTTGATGGCGCAGAGGCTCGTGTTCTCAAAGAGGCTGACGAGGTAGACCTCGATGGCCTCCTGGAATGCCAGGATAGGCCGAGCTTTGAAAGCGCAAGCCAATCTTGCAGTCCTGGGCTATTTCGCGAACGAGGCGCTGGAAGGGCAACTTACATATGAGCTCCGTGTTCTTCTGGTAGCGTAGTCGGATCTGGTAGAGGCCGAGGGTTCCCGGCCTGTAGGGATGAGGCTTCTTCATAACTCCGGTCTCCGTCGTATTCTTCCGGACGGCCGTCGTCGCTCGTCTACGTAGTTCACCTCATGACCCTACTTGAGAAAAATACAACAACAAAAAAAGTTAAAATTCATACTTACAGTAGGTAAGGTAGACGTACCGGTTCTGGCCCCCATTAAGGATTCTTTTTTTCACCGGTTTTGGCCACCTGAAAATCCATTCAAGAACATGGATATGTGGCCGAAAACAGAGCAGTAGCCAAAACCGGTACGTCTACCCAATTTTTCTTTTTTCTTATTTATTGACTTGGCTAATTCGCCGAAGCCATCTCAAAGTAAGAAAATTGAGCTTAGGCAAGGCCCTGCGAAAGCAGCTCGCGTCGAAGGCCGCCCGGAAGAGTACGACGACGACCGGAGGTATGAAGAAGCCTCACCCTTACAGGCCGGGAACTGTCACCCTCTACCAGATCCGACTACTCTCTCAATTTAAATACGTGAAATTTTCACTTTTCTTACAAGGAAAGGGTGTACCTCATCGATTTTCTTCAATATTTGATATGTTGTAGTACATCCAAAAATATTTAGCACGTGTTTTTCTTTACGTGCCCATACGCTCATTTAAGGGGTGTAACACCACCCTTAAAGATCACCCGCAAGAACAGTTTTTTTTTTAATATCTTCGGAACGAATTGCAATTTTTTGATGAAACAAAGTGGATATTATTCGCAATTGAAAAACGAATATTTGTGCAATATATCTACCTAGAAGGGTAGCATCCCTTATATTTTATAAATGAAAACACTACAATTTTGACAACCTTTTCGCTCGAAAAATTACAAATTGATTGAATCCCAATTAATAATTGTATTATAAACAAATTAAAAAAATAAAGTTGACGTCCCGCGTAAAAATTTTAACTATTTCCAATGTATTGTTAGGACCATGGACGAAATATGGCTCATAGGTGAGCCATTGTATTGTACATTAATTAGTGTATTGTAAATTAATTAGTGATCTTACAAAGAATCGAACGTAAAGTATAGGTGGCGTCCGATCGAGGCCTACAGGAGTGGCTCTCTTCGCGCGTTCCGAGAGGCGAGCCGCTGCTGTAGGTCCTCGCCATGTGCGCGTGCGCGGATTTCGAATATGATGAGAGCATTTTTGGAGGTCATATATCCACTGAAAAACATAAATTGGGCATGAGATTATGCATATCATAGATGCTGCATTATTTCCTTCGGTTTCGCCTGAATAGGGTCGTGAGGCTGATCTTTACGTTGGATTCTTTGTAAAATAACTAATTAATTTTTGCTTTTCTAATAATTCTCTTTGACGTCAAATCTCTGCTGTTTTATGAGTAAAGTCGAAACACGCTTGCAGGCCAAAGAATGATAAAAAGATATTCTCACATGAGAAACGGCGAAGCCGGTAAGTATAGGTAGCGTCAGATCGGCTCGTCTCTCGGCGCGCGTGGAGAGAGCCGCTGCTGTAGGTCTATGGTACGTGCGCATGCATGTGGTTCCGGCTTCAAGGTTTTTCTTTACATATTGTGCGCTAAGGACGATAACCGTCTTTCAATATATTGTACATATGCAGCTGTATTCATTTCGTAGATAAAATACGGCATGCCAAATTTGTACGTTCGTTTTTGCACTCAAATAAATAATATCCGTTTATATAAAAAGTTGACAGTCAGCGTGGCGACAACTGCCGTTTATTATGGTGTATTATGGTGTAATGTGTCAGGTTAGGTTATGCGTGTTGTAGTTTACTGCTTTTAGTGAGGGCAACACTTCATCGTAGCGTAATGTCGAATTCTCCACATTCCACGACGTATTCGCGTTGTTTATTAATCATAATAAAAGTATTTGTTAATGTGTAATTAACGTTTCAAAGTGAAATGATCTTCTCGTGCTGTATCGTGTACAGGTTAGGATAGTGCTGATAATATATCGTGTGAGAAGTTATGTTGTGTTGTTGTACTCAAGTGTCTCATTTGCGTAGCTTGTGAGAGGTTATGTAAAATTAGATGATAGCAAGTTGTGCGTGTTAACCGTTCTTCGAGTATTTTTTCTATTCCAAATCAGGATCTTCAACCTTGTCTCAACCTACTGCACAGTCATCGCAGGAAAATTAGCATCACCAAGTAACATTCTGAGTTGTCTATAAGTTCGCGTGAGATTAAAATTGAATTTTTATAATTCAAAAAGGTTGTGTCTTTAGCTTATCTAGCTTATTTTACTACGTTCCCTGTAAATTTTTGCCTGTATTGCATTCTTTTTTTTTGCTTGCTAAACTGCTTATACCCTTCACTATTTTCTGTACCTTTTTATTATTTATAAATGATACCTACGAATTTAGGTTATCACTAAAAGATAGCATGATGATAATTGAAAAACGAAATCAAGCGCACAGCCAAGTCGTGATGCAAAATGATTTCGATCAAACTTACAACACCTAAAAGCATGGCTTTGGAATTATTTTTACCGCTAAATCTGCATGATTATTCTTTATTATTTTATTAACTTCTTTATTATTTTCATTTTAAACCTGCGAGTTAATCACTCGCAAATAATTTTATTTGAAACGTATCAGGTTATCACTAAAAGATACCATGATAATCTGAAAACGAAATCAAGTGCATGACAAACACAAGTCTTTTCTCATAATGATTTCTGTCAAGTTCACTCGACCTTAAACCATTACTTTCAAAACAATTTTTTATTTATTGCATGATCTCTTTGCTACCTCTATACTTACTTTTTACTATTTTCTGTATTCAGCTGGGATATTTAGATTTTATTACCAGTAAATCATATAATGGCAAATAAAACAGTAATAATAACTTGATATATGGTAAACAATTGTTTTATTATTCATTGTTTCTCTATGTGAAGTTGCTTTCATTGACCAGCGTGTGACTAAAAAAATCCTGCATTTGCGCGCTGGCTCGTATCAGCGCCCCCTGCGCCCTCTCTATGAAATATTCGTTACTGTCCCGCTGTTTACGTGTGCCAACATGGCGTCACTTCGGACTTGAGTTGTTGCGGGCGTCCCACTTTGTATTTCCAATTGTTTGGAAATAATAGCCATCTATGGCCAACTCTGACTGATGCTAATGATTCATTATGGCCATAGCTAGAGAGGTCAGCTTTTTATTTGATGTAAAAATGCCTATTCTTTCTAAAACTTTTGTTCAAAGTGACTAGTGTCAGGAATTTCCCACTTGACGACAGCGCCAGAGTCTTGGTGGCGAATTGGTGAATCTTTTGCTACGACATCCCCTTAAATATGTATTGTAACGGGAGGCTGGGGAAAATATTTCCGTTAATTCCGCTATCCGAACCCTAGAACACGGTGCCGTCTGGTGCTGCTTCTACGACGAGCATCCGGCGTTGATGTTCTCTAAATCCCTGATTAAAAACGTCGAGTACACAATTGAACTCGACTTTTCCGTGTGCCCGAAAGAGTTAATACTCGCGCTAACTAGTCGTAAGGCGCGGACACTCAGAATGATCGTCGTCTCAGAGCGACGATCCCGCGGAGGCGGCGGTATCCGGGAGAAAGGTTAGGTGGAGGTAGAGAAAATGCACTGTAGGGTAAAAATCTGGTAGCCAGGACGAAACACCTTTTTAGATTTTAGACTCGGGACATTTATCGAAGCTTGATGAACGAGACAAAATAATTTTTATCCTACAGTGAATTTTCGCTGTAAGAAATTTGCTGTATCGTTCCCTATAATAATTTATTCTTACAATGATCAGTGCAGAGTGATAAATTCTCTTTTAACAATAATAGTTCTTAACAATATTAAATATTATTGACTATTTGTTGGTTTTTATTGTTTATTCTATTCTTTACAATCATGATAGTAGTGATAATCATCAAAGAAGTGCTTCAAACATAATGACTTTTTGCACCAAGAGCATCTTACGATTGCTGGATTAGAACTCCTGCAACTTCGCAAGGAGCCCTACATTTATTTCCAAATCCAAATTTTACCGGATTAACAAATTTATTCGGCTTTGCATCAACGTAGCCACTTAAAACACAATTAAAAGTAAAATTGAGAAACAGAATTACTCCACATATTTATTATAACATAAATAATAAAGTTATGTTCTAGCAGATTGAATAAATAGCTTACTGAAAGAATTATATCTACTATGACTGTTACGATGAACACAGTCTGGAGAGCTAAGAAATCTTCGATCTCTTCTAAAGTCAACTCAACAAAATCATAATGAGTCATTCTTAAAGGAATACAATAGGTATTATACAGATCACTATATAGATCATTAACTGAAACTAGAAAACAAACCCTGTAATCCAGATTAATGTACACGGCGCAATGCGGGTAGGCACATGACTATCAAAAAAGGTTCCACTTTTAAAAAGGTGATTTTTCATGTCTCACCTATTTTACGCATTGCACCACTGTGGATATGGGTGGAAAGGCTTTTGACTTACCGAGGTCTGACCACAACCAGCTCATACTACTTATTTTGGTAGATATCGATTTGAGCGCTAAGATCTGCTTATTCCCCGCTCAAAAATGATTTCGTGGCCCATATATTTGCAATAGTATGGGCAATATATTGGAAATATATGGGCCAGACTGCCCACATTAGTGCAGTATATGGGCAATATGTGGCTCCGGCGCCTAAGCCGAATATTGGCCACACTGGTTCCGATATCATGTCCACATTAATCTTATATTTTTTTTCTTCAAGTGTGGTACACATAAATATTATATGGGAAAACTATGGCCCATATTCAAGTGAGGTTCCAGACGAGCCACATATGGCCTATACATTGCCCATACATTGCCCACAAATTTTTTTTTTACGCGGGTCGACTTCTTAATTAGAGTAATTAGGATCTTTTAAACTTAATTTAGTTATATATTGAATTTTATTTACTTAGGAGGCTTAATTTTTTTTTTTCGAGGAGTTGGGGAATGCATTAACGCACCATAGGGCGGGACATGCGGATCTCGATCCTTGTGTGTGGGACTCTTCGCCTACGATGAGATCGACGAGTCTGGACGAGAATACCCACTAAACTCCCACCTCCGTACCCTGGTCTTGTTTCGCCGCGCTGGCAGCCTATTCGGAATACTTCAGCGCGGTGTCCCTAATTCCTTTACGGGAATATTCCTACGTTTATTTAATCTATCCAACGATTTGGGTGATTTAGCTAACTTCGTTTAACCTGTTATCTACGATTACCTCGCATCCCTTATTCTAATGTAATCTAAAGGTGGTCGTCGGCTTGTTCTCTCGGAGAACCTCCTCTACACAGTCCCTGCATGCGTCCCACTTTTCTTTCTTTTCGATCATTAAGTTTACTATAGTGTCTGGTGTTAGGCACCCTATCGTACGCTCTAATTCGTTTCTCTTGTCCGACCATCTACTACATATAAAAAAGGTGTATTCCATGTCATCACGAGCTGCCCCACAGCACACGCATGCAGGGCTGCGTACCTTGCGGATCTTGAAGACATAGAATGATGGTGAATCCGTGCCCTGTGAGGAACTGCGTCATGTAGTACTTAACCACGCCATGTTCGCGTTCAGTCTAAAGATAGAATGATGATGAATCCGTGTTCTGTGAGGAACTGCGTCATATAGTAGTTAACCTCGCCATGTTCGCGTTCAGTCTAAAGACGTATCGGCCCGATGAGTCTGCTTATCCACCTCCCTTTTTCGGCACGGTCGCAGCCATCCTGCCATGCTTCTAACATGATATCTCTAGCTTCTTTGACCGTGTTGACCTTTCGTATACGGTCTTTGTTTTTGTAAAATAGTTTTCGTTGCTTTTCCATTAGCCTGATGGGCATAACCCCTGCAATCACTAATACAGCCTCCTCCGAGACGGTTGGATAGAACGTGCAATCCTGAATGAGTAGCGCCATTGGACTGCGCCCGGTTTTTTCCGATGGAATTCTACGTCCAGAGCTTCCGCTCATACCTCCACGCCAGAGCAAAATGGAATGTACGACCGACATAAGTCGTCTTCACCTACTTGATTTTGGCCCTCCTACATTCGCTATCAGCCAGCTCAGTGTCATAGCAAGCCTCAACGCTTTTTCCGACCCCTGTCTAATGTGCTCGTAGAAACTTAGCTTATTATCGAGCCATAGCCCTAAGCACTTTACCGACTTTTTTGTCGCAACAGTCACATCCACGATTCTCACCGTTACAATAGTTTATGTCCTCTTTCACGTGAGTAATACTACTTCGGATTTGTGGGTGTCGAGTTGTGGGTTGTGCTCCCAGAGTCAGCTGAGTATACGCCTCATAGCCACGTCTAGCTTTTTCCGGGCTTCTTCAAAATTTCTAACAGTAATGACAAGTACGATACCATCAGCGTATCCTACACGGATAGCACCTTCTGATAGCTCTTTCAAGCCAAGTCGACCATCGTAGTCTATATTCCAGATGTCTGGCCCCAGTACCAAATCCTGAGCCGCGCCAGCTGTCACTACTTTGGTCCTGCGCCCCTCGGTTGTATCATACAATAATACTCGATCGCTAAGGTAACTCTGCATTATATGAAGCCAATATCCAGGGACTCTAAACCTGTCTCTTAGTGCATTGAGAGCATCTTCCTATCATAGCGAATTGAATGCATTCCTGAAATCTAATGTTACCGCCACGCAGATCTTACGAGAGTAATGATTGCCCTGTTGTAACTGTTCAGCTATGTTAACAACCGTTCTGACTGCGTCTATCGTAGAGAGCCCTAGACTAAAGCCGTAAGGTCTATCAGAAAGGCTCCCGGCAGCCTGAATTGCGCTATGTAATTTAGGTCTAATGATCTTTTCGAAAATCTTGCCTGCAGTATCCAGCATGCAGACGGGCCTGTACGCGCCGACAGTCTTTAGGTCATCCTTCCTCTTGCTGACGAGTACCAGTCGCTGTACCTTCCACTGCTTGCAAAAGTTTCCCTGTTTCAGGGATCCATTGTACATGTCCAGCAACAGCTTCGGGTAGGCGCCTTCCTTCTTTTGAGTAAGTCTGCAGCTAGCGTTAGTTCGGCCTTTGAAATCATGGGGATTTACCCTATCTCTATCAACTCATTTAGTTCTCGAGGGGCATGAGTCGGGAAAAGTTCGTCTACGATTCTACACTGAGAGAAGAAAATCTTAACAATTACCATATTGTGGTCACGGTTAACCTAATATCTTAACTATTAAGATATTATGCTAACATTAAAGATATTTTGAGCCTTTTTCTCTCAGTGTAGTCATAGTCTGTGGATCTTGTGCTATACAGGGTGTATGTGGGTTGAGCCGCTACATTGCTATTTTGTACCCCTTTCGCCAGACATCTGTATCAATATCCTGGATAAGGCATTTAAATTTTGCCTTTTTACTTTAATTGATCGCCTAATGTAGCGCTTTCTTCACGATCTTGTACTCCGCGCATCTAAGGATCATGTCCATCCCGTTCTTTCTAGCTCTCGTCGCTTTCCTGCGATACCGAGTAGCTGTCCATCTCCATTCCGTGATTTCCTCAGTCTACCAGTATACAGTCCGACTTTTGACCACCGTTTTTTCTGGGGCATTGATGCCTCACACGCGCATAGTATGGATCGCATTCTCGCCGATGAGATATCCTGTGCTAACCGGTGGTGGAGTCCCAAACTTTTTTTTGCGCTGTATCCGCTACAGATTATCAGGTCGAATACGTCCGTATACAGTTTAGCGATATTAAACCTAGTTTCTTTAGCAACCGGTTGCCCATTCCACGGTCACGTTTGACACTGTACAGAGAAAGAGATGTACTGGTGGTCAGTTTCGGTGAACTCTCCAGTCACCTATTATACGAGTAACTCCCACCGATGCTAGTGTGATATTGACTGATCCGTGTCACGGGAGTTTACTACTTTTCTATTGGCTAGACTAGAGGTAATATCCACAATCCGTCGGCCGCAGCCTTTTATACTGTACTCATTCAGTCGCCCATACTCATGATTCCTATGTCCGCGGCTGCTTATTCAATATATTCGTAGCTGACCAGTTTTGACTGGTATACTATTTTATACCACTCTAACCTCAAAATCATAACTTTAATATGATTATTCGGCTCTTGTGTTATAAAATATTACATGACACTGGTGCATAAGGTGATTTTTACCGCATTTGACGTTTCGCTCGCTTCGCTCGTGTGAAAAACGTTTCATGCGGTAAATAATCACCTTCCACACCCGTATAACAATGTACTATTTTTATTCGGAGGGCGCCAAAATTCCAATTTTTGAGCCTATTTTGGCGGGAGCAGACCGACCGAATCGCAAAAATTAATACAAAAATATACTCATTTTGCGCCCTAGGGCGAGAATCAGTCACTTTACCCCCGCTAAACAGGCATAAAAAGTGGTATATTGCGCCCGAGGTTCAAAAACTAACTGAAATCTCTAAAATAAATAATAAGTGTCTGCTAGCTGTTTATAATGTTAAGGTTATGTAATGAAATTCTTTAATCTCCTCAGAAGATCTCTAGAATAGTAGTGGATCCTGAGAGCAGGAGATATCATATGAAGACCATTTATTATGAGAAAGCATGCTTGACAATTATACAAATTATACAACAGTTTCATCAAACTTTTCATTATAAAATACTCTTAACATAATTAATAAACAATGGACCTGCCGGATCGTATTTGATTTAATTCGATCGCCACGGCGATCTCACAGTTATTGCGACCAAGGTTCTAATTGGCAGCGCCATATCAAACCATATTTCCAATCGAAACACGGCATTGCAATACCGAGTTTAATTTATTACATCTTTCTACTTATATAAGGAGAGTGTACAACCTGCGGGAAACAGATTTTACTGAGCATATCAGAGTCCATTTCTAGTACCTAAAAATGAAGCCTAGTACTCACAATTTGATTCAATGGGCCGTTTTTCTTGAAATATCGGCAATCTGATCTCAAATATCCTCTTTTTCAATAAAAATGATGTTTCTTGTATTGACTGTGACATTGCAAATATTGAAGATACGAAAAAGAGCAAAAAAGATTATAAAAGTAGATCCTAAAAGCTACAATTGAAGTTCTGATTCGTTATAAAATATTATTTTTTTAGGAAATTATAAGCAATTAAACATAGCGTATGAAATGGTTAAAAATTTGTCTTCATTTTAACTAATTAAATGGATCGTATATTCACAATCATTTCATTACTTGTATCCACACGTAACACTTATAATTTCCTGAAGAAATAATATTTTTAACGGATCAGGGCTTAAATTTTAGCGTTTAGCGTCTACTTTTATAATCTTCTTTGCTCGTATTTGTATCTTAGATATTTGTAGGGATGCCAATTGGATTCGGATTATTGAGTAATTCGGGGATTCGGTTCTTAAAATCCGGATAGATCCGAATCTCAGCTTCATAGGATCCGGGT